>OY292543.1:3627251-3829985 GCA_958496365.1 Subacronicta megacephala
GTAGGTAGATATAGTGTGCGTTACCCAGGCCAGATGTTGTCGAAAATGGTCATTTGAATCTTATAGATAATTAGTTTTGCGGTTTCTGTAATTGTTGCGCACATTTTTAAATTTGTTGCGCTTATAGTTTTTTAATTATTTCACAAAAACATTTCCTGCTGGGGTAACGTTACCCCAGCCAGACCTTTTTCTTTCTAATGGGAATATTTAAATAATTACTAGCTATAAAATTAGTTGTCTAGATGAAGTAAATGTTGTGCCTTATTTTGTATTTGTTCTTTCATCGGTTGCGAAGTTATTCAAGATTTTGCTGGGGTAACGTTTTTGGTTTTCCTAGATCTTTGAAATGGTTAAGCGGATTCTTATCATATTTTGTACATGGCTTCTTGGGAATTAGTTTAAATTTGTTCTGCAATAAAAAAATCAAAATAATACATAGCTTAAAGGTTATTTCATTAAATAGAAAAACACTTCAATTGGTTCCAGCACTCTCAATAAGAGCTCTAAAGACTTACTTTAAACGTTATTTTAAAGCTTGTAACTGCCTTCAAATGTACGTGAAGTTTCATTAGTATCCTGTAAGTATTTAACAAGTTATGATGATATTGAGTTCTTCACGAGCACGGTCTTGATGCGCGCGGTGTTATTTGGCCACTGGATTGGATATATGAACTGAATGTTATGTCAATTATTAGTTTTTTAGTTCAGTTGTATATCAGTAAAATTTCAGCTCAGTACATTGGATAATTAATGAGATAATACAATTAAAGTCATTTGGAAGTGAATGACCGTGGTAACCCGACCAAGTTTAGGTGGTTACGAAAAAGCGAAAACGCAAAACATTATGGCACCTTCTAAAATATTTAGGATAGTGTTACAAATTTTGTACAGACATGTACACAAGTTTAAAAAAAAACTACGTGATTATTAAATATTTTTTATTGACAGGTAATATAATCATTTCAATTGAACTTTTAAAGTATTATTAAACTTATACTTGAAAACAATCACAGATTAAAATTACAGATAGTAATTTTGCTTAGTTAGTTAGTTTTAGATAAGTACCTAACAACATGTACATATTAATAATAATTTTGCTACTATTTCTGTAGTTACATTATACAAGCTTACCTTGTTCGTGAATTCATCAAGCAGCCTGCACCATAACTATGATCATCAATAGAAGCACTCCACATTAGCAGTAATTCGCCACACTTATTAATTTACATTAGCTCTCACGCACTCTATAAATATTTGCAAAAACAGGAAACGGAACTGCCGAAACGCATGCGCACTCTACAAGATGAATTATGTGATTACGGAGCATATTTAGTGCAATATGCAAACAATGCGCCCCTTCACCCCACCCCTTCCGCGTCCCACCGAAAGACATGTTATATCAGTGATTTTTGATAAGTTTGTGCAACTGGAAGAGAATAATAATGTTTTCATAGTACAGATATTATTATATTATTAATGTATTTAACAATGTACGCGTCTGTACCGAAATTGTGAGGTGTATTATACTAAACATTTCAAAAGATAGTATAATGTTCTGCGTTTTCGCTTTTTCGTAACCACCTAAACTTGGTCGGGTTACCACGGTCATTCACTTCCTGATGAATTTAATTGTATTATCTCATTAATTATCCAATGTACTGAGCTGAAATTTTACTGATATACAACTGAACTAAAAAACTAATAATTGACATAACATTCAGTTCATATATCCAATACAGTGGCCAAATAACACCGCGCGCATCAAGACCGTGCTCGTGAAGAACTCAATATCATCATAACTTGTTAAATACTTACATGATACTAATGAAACTTCACATACATTTGAAAGCAGTTACAAGCTTTAAAACTACGTTTAAAGTAAGTCTTTAGAGCTCTTATTGAGAGTGCTGGGACCAATTGAAGTGTTTTTCTATTTAATGAAATAACCTTTAAGCTATGTATTATTTTGGTTTTTTTATTGCAGAACAAATTTAAACTAATTCCCAAGAAGCCATGTACAAAATATGATAAGAATCCGCTTAACCATTTCAAAGATCTAGGAAAACCAAAAACGTTACCCCAGCAAAATCTTGAATAACTTCGCAACCGATGAAAGAACAAATACAAAATAAGGCACAACATTTACTTCATCTAGACAACTAATTTTATAGCTAGTAATTATTTAAATATTCCCATTAGAAAGAAAAAGGTCTGGCTGGGGTAACGTTACCCCAGCAGGAAATGTTTTTGTGAAATAATTAAAAAACTATAAGCGCAACAAATTTAAAAATGTGCGCAACAATTACAGAAGCCGCAAAACTAATTATCTATAAGGTTCAAATGACCATTTTCGACAACATCTGGCCTGGGTAACGGACACTATTTCTGTAGCCGTTATAACAACAATTACTAAAAAAAACAGAGTAAAATAAATATTGAAGGGGGCACAAACGTGTTTTTTGTTCGTTCTTGCTCGATATTGATAACGGCAACAGGTAGACGCTTGAAATATTCACAGAATATTTCGTTAAATATACACTTTAAAAACAAATAAATAAATTTAAATTTTAAAAATTAATTTTCCATACAACAAACTTGATTTTTTCCCATTTTTATAGATAACTAGCTTTCCACCCACGGCTTCGCCCGTGTTTTTTTTTTCGGACTTTTTTTGCTATAAACCTCACGGAGCCCGAGACCTTTCCAACGAATGCAAAACCGTCGAAATCGGTTCGTGCATTCTGGAGTTATAGCGTCAGGAAGGAAAACCCGACTTATTTTTATATAGTAGACTAGCGGCCTCTCCCGGTTTTGCACGGGTAATCAGTGATAATGTAGCATTAAAATGGTGAAACAATTTTTAAAACCTGTCTAGTACTTTTTGAGCCAATTCGTTACAAACATACTTACATACAAATCTTTCCTCGACAGGGTACGGAACCCTTCGTGCACGAGTCCGACTCTTACTTTGTCCGTTTTTGACTAACATGAGCTTACCTAATACCTATTTTTTTAATTCCAGGATAAGAAAGCGCTCACACAACACGAAGTGATACATTCAGGCGATCGCCCCCTCTCCTGCGATATTTGTCATCAGACATTCAAGCAAAAAGCGTCCTTATATACGCACAGAAAACGGGTTCATAAAGTGTTCCCCACCAAACGAATTGTTGAGTATATGGATAGTAAGGTTAGCCAGTAAATTAGGTTCAAATTAATGTTGACAGAATGAATGATATGCGATTAAGGTTGAAGCGTCAGCCTTGGACGGAAATTCATTTTTTTCTTGATTTTTCGCAATTTATTCGGCTATAACACATTCTAGGTACTGCGACATCAACAGTAACATTCATAATTTACTATTTGCTATGATAACGATTTTAAAGTAAGTTTTAGTAGTAGTAGTGCCTCGCTGGCATGTCTACGTGCCAGCATGACCGGGGAAGTACTACCCTCCCACAGAATATCGACGTCAAGTAGCAGTATGCATACTGTTGTGTTTCGTACGGTGAGTGTGGAGCGCCGGAGGCCCAAACCCTCCCTCAGCCCCTTTTCTGCTTCCGTTTCCTTAAATAGGATCGGCAACGCATCAGCAACCCAGATGTCCATGGACTGCTATGACGATTTACATCAGGTAGCTCGCCTGCTCGTTTGCCCAGTTATCCCATAAAAAAAAACTCAGTTGTGACTACAAGTTGATGTCGCTATTTCTACTGCACTGACTAGAATGTGTGATTTGCGAAAAAATAAGAAAAAATAAACGAATTCCGCGTCCAAGGCTGAAGGTTTAGCCTTAAATTATTATTGTTGTATTTTCATTGCCAATCAGCTGACGCGAGACAATTTGACCCTGGAATTGGCTTTAGTATTTATATATGTAATTATAATTTGTTGTAGGTAATAATTATTGATTGTATTTGTAAATGTTATTACATCAGTCGATTTCGAGGTCAACGCCCTGCAACAGCTGGTTGGCTCACTGATAGTTAAAATAGATGTGCCCGTCGGTTTCACCTGCTTTGCCCCGCTCCTAAGGATCGCAGCGTGATGTTACATAGCCTATAGCCTTCCACATGAAAGGGGCTATCATATACAACAATAATTTTTCAATTGCGACCGGTAGTTCCAGACGTTAGCGCGTACTTTTGGCCAATAATTAAAAAATCACCATGTAAGTTTGTAATACATTTACATCTACAGTATGCACGTCTAGCAATATGGGTAGTTGACAACCCTTTACTACAGACGGGTTTATGCCCGGGCATTTATTTTTATGCCCAAAATGCCTGGGCATAATGACACTAATGGGCAATTGGGCATTTATTTTTATGCCTAAATGCCTGGGCATAATGACACTAATGGGAAATTGGGCAGTCTTGGCACATAGGTTTGTGCTTTTTTTGCCCAAAATACCTCGGCATTAACCCTTGACTAATAATAATGTTGTTAGACCAGATAACTCGCGTTCAATGTTTAACTCTAATTGCATCATAATAAGATTGTTTTTATAAATATAATACATAGTTATGTTTGTACCGTTAGTTAAAATGTAATAGAGATTGTATGTGGTTAATCTCAATTTATATTAATAATGTAAACGTGGTTTTAATGAAACATTTAATGAATCAAGTGCAACTTATGACATTATAAGATATATTTTATTTACAAATAAATAAATTATATAGAATTTTGGCATTTTTTTTTTCATTTGAAAGAACACCTTTTTTCAAACATCATATGTACTTCATTTGGTTAGGTACTTAACTAAAGGTAAACAAATCATAAAAAAGGTTCTTTTATAGGGACATTTTTCATCTTGAAACAAAACGTAACCAAAATAAATTATTTAATCATTCAAAATAATTTTCCTTTACTATACTAGCATATTTTACTACTTTGTTTAATATTAAATGGTAATTATAAATTCTTAAGCTTGCGACCAATAAATAAATCAAATCTGATAATTATGTCATAAAGTATTGCAATGTGCCTACTAGAAAGAATCTAAAAAGACAGGAAATCAAAACCTTTTTCTACATAATATACTTTTGATAACTCGAAAAAATTAAGAAGTAGTAGCGCGAGGAAGCGCGGCAAAATAATTAACCGATATTATACTTAGTCGGGTAACCAGACGCCATTCGTAACAGTTTGTACTTTCGTTCGTTTTTGTGTTTCTTTTGCCATAAATTGTATTATTTAGTTGTAGTTTTGTTTATTCGTTGTTTTTATTGATTGTTAGATGTGTTGTTATTAATTTCACTCCCAATTCATAACTTCATAAGATACCATTGTAATAAAGGTTGAAGAGCCCTGAACGCCACCATTTTTATTGTTTACCTTTAGTTAAGTACCTAACCAAATGGAGTATAGTTACTCTTTGTAGTCCCAATGTGTTTACAGCTTACAAAATTAATTATATAAAATAAAATAGTGTAAAGAATTATTTTTTATTATTGTAATTTTTTTCCTGCCTACTACTTGGGTTGTGGCACTGGCAACCGTGTATGCGGTCTAATTTTTACTGTATTTTCGGCATAATCTTTGTAGGATTCATAACAAATTCCAAACGTGTTGGCATATTACAAAATATAAATAAAAGAATAAACAAATAGTGTAAAAATGTATTGAAAATTTAAACAATTATTAACATGCAAACCGGTTATAAAATTGAACAATACTATAATGTTAGTAATACTATTTACAATATTAATTAATTGAATACAAACTGTGATTTACAAATTGCTAGCTTTCATAGTTCTGATGAGCTGAATAACAATTCTTGTCTTACGTTGAAAAATATACCATTTTTAGAAATTTTGTCCTTGGTTCTAAAGATAATTGTTTAGCGAAAGAAAAATTCGACATCAAGCAGGGTTCGAACCTGCGTCTCTCCGGTTAAGTACACCAGACGCTTTAGCCCAGTTAGCTACTGAAACCACCGACTATGATATCGAATTACTCTTTGACGAAACGACCTTACCTGTGTGTTAAAATGTATATATCTTGAAATATAGATCTTCAATGAATGCCAAATATAATACAAAACGAGTAAAAAGTTATGGTTTTAAAAGTTCTTTGAACACGATCCGTATTGTTTGTTTATGAAAATTTGTCTTTTTGATTGCATCCACAATGCAAAAGAAAATTCTAGCGGAGCAATGTAAAAAAAAATGAATATAATTCGCTCCAAAAATCCACTTGTAAACCACAGTTCATATTTTAAATCATCTGAGGTTTTAATAAATTGGTCCAATGCTTTACAGCTAAGGCACAATTATTGCTTATTTATTACATTATAATTATGTATAATAAAACGCGTTTATTATTTATCACAGAAAACTATTACCAAGGACCATATTATGAAGTTCTATGTCGTATATTCTTTGATACAAGTGAATCAGCAACATCCAACGATATAAACTATACATACGTTACCGGTCTCTGAAATGGCATCAAGAAATCAAGGCAGTTGCCCGGATCGTGTTTAGTAACGCACCAACCAGCGTTGCGCTTGACCAAATAGAATGCAGCTCTCAATCGTAACGTAACTAAAGATTTATATTCGTCTCTTTCTAACAACAGGTATACCTTGAGCAGGCATTTATTTTCTCTTTCTTCGCACGTATTAGTCACTATCTATAAGTTGTGCTGTTTTTGATATCCGTAATGTTCGTAAATAACATGTCTATATAATAATAATAATACGACTTTGGCAGTATCTTACTGATCTTACAATTTGAGAATAACGCAATTACAATTCAATTTAAGGGCCCGAGCTTTTTATCGTAGTTGTTTAGCTCGTTTTTTAGTAGAGAGTATTGTTTGTAATTGCAACAAGAACTTTACCCAGAAATATGTATCGAGATAAATAATAATACTAGCTAGTGGTCGAAATTCGACCGCAAAATTTTTATTTTCACTCCTTCTGTAACTCCTTCCAACTTGAATTATGCAAATTCCACACTTCTCCGTAAAGCAATGTGCTTCAAGGGATAGATACACAGCTTTTTCTCCACGTGATAGAAAATCTCAATAAATACCTGTTACGTAGAGTTTATCCTTGGGCATTTATTTTTTTTATGCCCAATATGCCGCGGGGGTTTGTGGCAAAGCAGTTAGTTTTTGCCCGAAACACCACGACATAAACCCATTTCTACCCTCTTTCGTCATCACAACTCAATTTTAAACGATTTTTTGTCGTAAGAAACTAGATGGCGCTACGCTAATATTGATGCAATAATACTTTGATGCTAATATGAATTGATTCCGGTGTCCATTGATTCCACCTCTGGTCCTTATTCTAATACTATACTTGAACTTCATAAAATAGACCCGGTTTTGAAACAGTTGAAAAGGTTTTTATGGATAATACTCTAAACCCGCGTTTCCACTGACGACAAAACTTGTTGCATACATCTATTTAACTCTGAAAGAGTGAGTGGGACAGGTAGCTGTTTGCAACATGTTTTGTCGTCAGTGGAAACGCGGCGTTAACAAATGTGTCAAAATTATCAGCCATTCTGATTGGAATTGTTACGATGAAAAATGTGAAAATGCAACGTAATCACGTGGAAGATGGCTTTTTGAGACCGCATGTGCAAAGGGGGCACTGTGGTACAGCGTCCATTTGCCATGCCCAACGCTGTTCAAGGGTGGCCCTTTTACAGTCTTCCCAGGAATGTACACTAATAGGAAACAATGCCCCTTCCATGTGCTTTAATTGTTTAAACCCCACACTCTCGTCATATCCCAGAAGGCTGGTCGCTTTTTGATGAGTTTTTCATCATTTCATTTTCATCTTTTTGTGTCATTTCCGACAACAGACAGACAGAAATCAGAATGTCAGTTGAGGTTTTGAACGACGCCAATTTGATTAAGGCGGGTCGTCTTGCTTTGGGCGCCAAATAATTTTTTTTCGAGAACTGACTACTAAACCTTAAAAATCGTTATCACAGTAGACAGTTGATAATTTTGACAATTAAGAATCCTCATTTACACTAATATCTGCTACAATGTTGCGACATTGTATTGCCTATAATGTGTTATTATTGTACAATTTGCGGAAAACCAAAAAGAAAATCCTTTTTGGGCCCAAGGCGAGACGCTCCACCTTAAATACCAGTTGGACTGTTTACATTCCCTGTATTGTGATGTGAATATTTGTTACTCAATTATCTTAATACTTAGTGAAAATAATTTTACTTACATCTAAATTTATTAAACAAGTAAATTTCAAAAGCAAAAATTATCTAAATGATCAAAAGACCGTGTTTCAATTTTAAAAAAGACCAAATATCTTAATAACTTCATAGGTACATTCCTTCTTATACCCAAATATTTAATAAATCTACGGTATATAACATTTATAATAGCTTGCCATTAACTTACCTATATACATACAACTTTAATTAATTTATACTAAAATAACAATTCTTTGTACCTTACACTTTTAAATGCAATATTATAAAATAGTGACACTCTAAGCACCTATTATGTATATGAAAATATGTTAACAACTACTTGAATACATTGAAAACAATACACTTTTTGGTTAATATACTAAAATCATTTGTCTTATACAGTGGGCCAATTTAGTCACCTGCAACCAAAACACCTTAGGGGGGTATTCTACCAGTCTTATTCAACAGCTTTTCCTTTGATACCCATACCCTATTCGTGAAAAATAAATACATCTTCCTATACAAAAGTAATTAGACCATATTTCGGCATGTATGAAATGTCGGTTTTTTTTAAATATCTTTGATGGGGAAGGTTGGTCAGTACGACGAGTAGAAGCACCCTTTTGGTACAGGTGACTAACTCGGCATCCTGTATATTTAGGCCACTCGTGGTATAGTTTAGATAAGTCACGGTTAGCAAATCATCTTAGGGCAATATATTTTTCGATAATACGAATGTATACTATATAATAATATAATAAGTAATATAAAATCCAATAATGAGTTTGTAAGTCCTTCAAGGCTAAACTAGTAAACCAATTTTGTTTAAAATTTGGCACAGATACAGCCTGAAGCCAAGAAAAGAGGATGAATTCTGTCTCCGTTAAAAACTCCCGCGGAATAGTAACGACAACTTTGTCATATTTTTAACAATTGTAAACTCGGACTGCCTCGTTGGTCTAGTGGTCCCAATCGCGACTGCTACGCTAGAGGTCTTGGGTTCGATTCCCAGGTCGAGCTAAGTGTTATTGAGTTTTTCTATGAAATTCTCAGTAGCAGCTTGGAGTCTGGATTTGTGCCCGGTGAATGGCAATAGGCTCGCCCCCTATTACATGGGACCCAAACATACCGGCGAAATGTGGGTGTACATTAAGTGCACCTCTGCCTAACCCTTCGGGGAATACAGGCGTGATGGTATATTTATGATGGTATGTAAACTCGGATTATATCATGGATAATTCTTGGGATCTTGGGATCATTTTGGATAAGGCTTGGGACCACTTTCTCCCACGATATCAAGAGTCGAAACGGCTGACGACGGAGCATTTTTTGACTGGGGTAACTTATTCATGACTTTATCTCAATGGATATCAAATTAATCAAATACATACATTTAATAATGACAGCGGTCATTTACGTTGTTGATTCTAAAACAGCCTTAATGTATATACTTCAATTTCATTAGTTTTTCTAGTATCTAGACTGAATCTTTTTTTTTCAGTCTAGATAAATTATATCTGAACACAAACTCCAGCAAACAGCTCCACAGTTTATCACGCGTCTTCGAAAGGTATATTTGTCCATTTATCACTAATTCGCTAACCATGACTGCAACCACAACAATAAATTCTTCAATTTGTACATACAATAAAAATTCCTGAAAACTACACTGAAAGATTTGTACTACAGTTACCACAACTCTTCACTTGGGTCTCGAACATCGCCAATCTCTTTTGCAGATGCATTATTGTAGCATCTTTCTGTTTGAGCTGCATTTTTAAAGTTGTTATCGAGTCCTCCAAAGCTCCATACACTGCTTGGACCTCAGGTTGGTAGCTAAACACTTGAGGAGGCTCATCTAGGCAGAAGAATTCCCTCACAACGGGATGATTTGGCAATTTACTCAAAATGGCGTTCACAAAAATCTGAAGGCCTCTAACGCGGTCTTCTAAAAACGCCGGCTCAAAATTGTCTCTAAACCATCTCTTGCCTGGCAACGGTAAATTCAAATTAGGTTGTTCAGTTTTTATTCTAGAATATAACCTAACGAAGTCTGTGTATCTTCGGAAAACCAACCAGGACTGGTCGCTGTTATCATCTTCGACTTTCAACTTGTAAATAGTGAATCTGGCCCTTTCTTCCATTATTTCATATCCTACTATAGGGATTTGGAGGGACTCGAATTTTTTTATGTCACCGCTGTGTAAACTTACATCTATATTGCTTACGCTGTTTTGTAAGGATCTGAAATCTCTGTACGCTTCGCTTAGATTACCTGTGCTTTTGTAGTGGTTTCTCGCTTGCATTCTGCTTCGAGGTTGAATCTCATTATCGGACACTGCCGAGTCGTTGTAATGTTTCTTGTACAGTTTGGTGTATCGTTTGATTGGTTCGTGTGTATCTTCGCTCGATGTAGAAGATACCTCATTGTTCATGGCGTCGCGATTGTTATTTTGTTGTACTATGTCCATTTTGTACTGTGGGTTGTTGAGTTTGTCTGGAAAGAAATGTTTTTTTATTAGTAAGGGCATTTGGCACAAAAAGGAAGACTTCTGGCGGATCGTTTCCCCCTGGACACCCAATTTTTTTTTCGCAAATTAATTAAAAAAGGATGATTCGGCCAAAATTGACAATTCATAAGACAATTTTTTTAGAAATCATGAACAAGGTAATGGCAATAAACAGTCAAAAGAACGTGATAGAAAGACGACTTGGTACGAAAAAAGACAGACCTAAAACCTACCTATACCACTTACTCTTTAAGAGTTAGATACAGTAACCCCACGTTTCCACTGACGACAAAACATGTTGTAAACAGCTACCTATCCCACTCACTCTTTGAGAGTTAAATTCATGTTTGCAACATGTTTTGTCGTCAGTGGGAACGCGGAGTTAGATAGATGTTTGCAACATGTTTTGTCGTCAGTGGGAACACGGGTTTGATAGATGTTTGCAACATGTTTTGTCGTCAGCGAAAACGCGGGGTTACAGTAACGACTTGGTGGATGTTGTTAATTGTTCTATTCATTTTTTGAATTCGGAACACTGTGGTACATTTCAGTAGACACCTGCTGAAATGTAATGTAAAACGCACTCACGCTAATTTTATTTTTTCATTGAATAAATATACGAGTAATTATGCATTAATTAGTTTATACTGTTTCACTTTCATTATGACGAGATTTGAGAATGTTTTGTATTCGTAAAGAAATAAAATACAATTAGGGTTCAACTTTCTTTTGGAAAGTAGTTTTGAGCGAATAAATGCATTAATTACAGTAAACATTAACATTTTAGTTTAACAAATTGGATGTAACTATTCATATGTACGCTCCAAAATGATTATTTTTGTTTTCTTTATCACAAAAGAGGATTTCTACTGTATCGTAAGTATATTAATAAAATAATATCATACAAAAACATAAATTTTCTAGTAAAAGAAGAATACGATTACGCGTAAATTAATATCATCACGCCTGTATTCCCCGACGGGTTAGGCAGTGGTGTACTAATGTTCACCCACGTTTCGACGGTATGTTTAGGGCCCATGTAATAGGGAGCGAGCCCACTGAGAATTTTATAATAAAATAACCCAATAACACTGAACAACCTCTAGCGAAGCAGTCACGCTTAGGACCTACACTAATGAGGCAGTCAGACTGTTTAGAAACTGACTTCAATGTATGCATTTGAATGAAAATTCAAAATGAATGCATTCTCATTCTTCCATTATATTATGTTTTATTGTAACATTAAACTGGTATTATCTTTATGGCTCACTTGTCAAGGTCGAGAGAAGCCATTTCAATTGTAATAAAATAAAATAAACTATTAAATGTTTATCTAAGGTATTCAATTGTTACATTTGAATTTAACACAGGTTATATTTTTTTTTAGTCTATACATGGTGAAAAGGACTTTGATGCACAACTGCTAACATTGAAATCAGTACATGATTCTGGACCCCCTTGCGTTGAAATTTTTTATCGGTTATTTTTTTTAAATCAGCTGTTCCATACATTTTGACCATATAGGTATTGCACTTTTGTAGGAAGAAAACAGTTTTTTTTAATAACCGGCGAGAATATATCAACATAATGGGGTCTAGGATCATGTACTGAGTTCATGGTAAGTGGTTGTTCGTCGCCTCCACCCTGTATCTACCTACATATAATAAAATTGTAACAGGCTGTCTGAGCATTATAGATATTTAAAAAATAATATTGAAAAAATAATATGGAGAGTTTTTTAAGAGAGACTTTATTAAAGCATCATCATTATCAACCCATTTGTCCCACTGACATGACTTTGAAAAGACAGAGGCCTTGGATTCAAACTGGAGACCTTTGACATAGCAGTCCAATGGTCATATCACAAGGCTATTACTGCTTTATTAAAGCAACAGAAGCAAAAAAAATACAATTTTCAAATTTTTTTTCTGTATACCTTTCTGTATGTTTGTATATGCGTATCATGCAAAAACTACTGCATGAAATTGAATGATATTCGCAGTAGTATTGCTGGAGGTCAACTTAATATCTGTTTCATTGTTATGGGATAAATCAGCAAACAAGCAGGCGAGGCACCTGATGGTAAGTAGTCATCGCCGCCCATGGTCATCTGCAATACTAAAGGAGTTGCAGATGCGTTGCCGAGCATATTTAAGGAAAAGGGAGGAGAAGGAGAAATATAGAAGACTAAACATACCAATGAACTGTGGGTGTACATTAAGTAGGTACATCTCTGTCTTACCTTTTGGGAAATACAGGTGTGATGGTATGTTAAGTTATATTCACAAGCAGTATTTTTTAAGGCATTGAAATAAAAAAAGGACATATTTTATCTAATCACTAAACAACTTGATCAAAACTGGAGTGATCATGACAAACAGATAGAATAGCCAACTGACACCAAATCTCACCTTTTGACCTTTAAGATCCAGAAACTTGAAGCAATTTTGCTTTCACTCATAACAAAGGAATCTTTATTTGGGTTACTCAGTGGAAATGAAAATAGTATGGTACCACTTAATTCACTTGTTACTAAAACTTTTTTGCATTGTAATTCAAAATTCATAATTTCTTTATTTGCATAAAATGTGGTAAGTACAGATGGATTATTTCTAATTATAGTTGCAAATGCACACTTTGCCGTATAACACACAGCATGCAAATATAAAATAGTTATAGTCTACGAAGTTAATCTAGTCTATTGTAGCATTTTGCATGTCAAGTACTCTTGTATGTATCTATGATAAAGGACTTCACGGGTTAAACAAATTAACTATTACTATTTTACCCCGAAGGGTTAGGCAGAGGTGTACTAATGTACACCCACATTTTGCCAGTATGTTTAGGTCCCATGTAATAGGGGGCGAGCCTATTGCCATTAACTGGGCACAAATCCAGACTCCGAGCTGCCACTGGGAAGTTCATGGAAAAACCCAATAACACATAGCTCAACCTGGGGATCGAACCCAGGACCTCTAGCGTGGCATTCGTGCTAAGGACCACTAGACTAATGAGGCAGTCTTCTAGTCTCTAATCTACTCATAGTTATTCCATGAAAGAAAAATGTAACAGCTGGAACCTGTCCCACGGTTTGATAAATTAATTGAGTTGACTGAATTGATTGCTTTGAATGCACACTTACCTATTTCTAAGGTACAGGGCTGAGATTATTCAAATCATTATTCTATTTTCAAATGTCCCCCGATATTCTTACAAAAACAAAACGTAAACTTATCAAACTGTTTACTAAGACCTTTGGATACATTTACATTATTTTACAATACTAAGATAAAAAAAAACCTGTTACCTAGACCATTATCCAGTTACATTAATCGTCACTAGACTAGCCTGACGATATTAACCTTCAAGCCAATTAGAATACAATACTTACATATTGCTCGACGTGACTCTATTTCTCTACCATATCGTACACAACAATAACGAATACGATACGACTAAACCATCGTTCTTTGTTTTGGAGCACCTTGTTTCTTAACACAAATTGAGCAATCAGGTTCACTCGATCACGTCTTTTACAGTTCGCACCGTAAAAATTTGAGTAATAAACTTTAATTTTAAATAAAATACAACTACGTTGATGAGTATTCAGTAATTGTAAAAATTACTAATATTAGGGATGGGATGCTTGATTTTTCCATATCCGTCACATATTAAATCGGTACAATGAAATTCAATATATCCGATTTTTGTAACAGAATTCGTTTTGAAATCGATTTAAAGCACCTTAAGCAGATCTCTATTACCATTTTACATGATATTTATGAAAAATACTGATGAAACCACCCTGCAACGCGATGGACCGAGCGACGATTTGAAAAAGGTGGCTGGCAGCGGATGGTTGCGAGCTGCTCAAGACTGGGATGGTTGGCTCTCTTCGGGGGAGGCTTACGTTCAGCAGTGAATGGCGATAGGCTGTTATGATGATGACACCATCTTATTTAATTTTTATTTCCTTAGGATAACAAACAGTTACATAATAATATGTAATACAAACAGACAATTATTTAAACATTTTAGGTAATCACGCAACCAGCACTGTTATCCGCAAAGTAATGTTATATTTATTTATTAATGTGTACAACAAATCAGTGCAGATAGTGCATCTTACGTTTAAGTCTTAATAGTTTTAAGTATTTCACATGATCTACGCAAATGTCTTACTGATCTGGAATCGTTGTGCGACGGACCGCGGGCCATTGACCTCCCTAAAAAAATGGTTGAGCTACACGATGACTAATGTATGTATGCTGTCAGTTAGGTCAGGTCGATTCAAAGCTGCTATGGGTCTTTCTTCGAAAGGCGTGTTCATAATTTTCCCTACATTGTTACACTTGCTTAACTTATAATAAAACTATAGTCTGGACTTTAAAAAGAGCCCATGACTATCTGACTTTTTTCCGGCATTTCTTCTCAGAGGTCGTCAGACAGGAAACGATGGCGTCACCTAGGTTAAAAAAAACGACTTGTAAAAGTGTCTTTAACCCGGCAAATGTAGTTTGCACACCAAGTGTACAGAGCCATCGAGTTAAAAAAGTGTCTTTATAAGGTCTATTTACAGAAATAAAAATCATTTAATCATTTACTAATATACCTACCTTAACCTTCCGAATAAATATACTCTAAAAAAATTTAAGGTACAATCAAGTTGTACCCATTCACTGCTAACGCCATTGAAGTGGCGTCGTATTACTCGAAATTAGTTAAAACATTGACACGAGAAGAAGAAGACTGGATTGTATCAATTTATACAACTCGAAATAAAAGTATATCGATTCAAAACATTAACATCCCTACATACTGACATCTGAAACACTAATCGGATGATATATTTTTTTATTCATTTTTCACATTCATAAAGCTTTTAATTTATTTCCCCGTAGGTAGACCCTTTTGTTCGTTTTCTTTCTTATTTTTTTTTATTAATCTCCAAAGTAAGTAATTAAAAAGGTATTAAGAGAAAGGAATCAACGCGACAATAAGTTAACTGCATAACAATTTACTATAATCACGTAAAATGAAACGGCGATCTTTTGACAGTTGACAGTATATTGTACAAAATCTTGACATTTCGATTTGACAGATTCATTAATTTCGTTCGTGTTCGTATCGTCTATCGTATTGTTTTTAATCTTATCCCTAAACAAATGGTTTCTAAAGAAAAATGTCCAAGTTTTTGTTATTAAACTTTGAGGACTTCGGCCTCAATCAGGATATAACGAAGACAATACAATCACACACGTTATTCTGTATCTGTTGTCTTAAAAGAAATGTTCCTCACATTAATTTGCTTACTTGTTCGCATGCGGAATTCCTCAATTCCTTTGGGATACCTGAGGTACTTATTGTCTATGTATTTATAGAGATGGTAAAATAACTGGCCTTTGTACATATTCTTATACTTCTACTTTTATTACCTACTCCAATTCTTATATTTTTGTACGATCGGATGTAAGTGGGCCATTCTTATTTAACAAACCAACTAACTTTCACTGTCTTGACTTCATTGCATGGGAATGAAGCCTTCACGAGTCACGAGTAATTCTTACTAGCAAAGCTATAAAAAAAAATACAAAAAAAAAATGTTCTTACAGGATTTTTTTTAGTAGATCATACCACCATATCCCTTGTCTTATTAGGCTTTTTTATTTAGAGTTCTATTGTACACAATAAGTATGACCATAATATTATTAGCAAGTGATTATAAATACCTATGTGATCTTCCTTCCATTAGAATATTGTAATACAAACTATTGAAATGTGTAATGCAAAAATATTTTTTTCATATCTGAGTAACAGTTGCAAAGATTAAATCTTTTAAATTCAAACAACACAAACTCTTCAGCTTTGCTATATTATTATAGAACTAGTGTTCTGTAAGGCCTTAAATGTAGTCTGTGAATGTTTTCAGTAATGTTATGTTTTGATTTACATAGTAATCATATAAGTACAAATTTATTGAGTATTATTATGTACACCTGCAACAGCCCAATATCTTTCTATACGACTCTTGTCCATCCAATGGTTGTCTGTAAGAAATTGCATTAGCGATAAGACCGCTAATTGTACCTAATTATGTAACTATGATTTTGTTTTTATTTTCTTTTTGGTGTACAATAAAGAGTAATCTATCTATCTATCTATCTACATTTAAGTAATTTCAGATTGACACAGTTTTATATCACTTTCAACATAGTGGTCTCTGCAGTCAATGAAATAAAAAATGCAGAAAAAACTATAGAAATTTTGGTGTGAAGATAGTGTTATCTTGTTTTAATTTATTAACCACCTGTAAAGCTTAGTTCTATTTCATCTGTACTCATTATGGGGTACATTAATTTTAGATATTAATGCAAAATTTAATTTAAAGTGATGGCCTGGAACCAGATTTGCATAAACTTAGTGCAGTGATAGCCTAGTGATACGACCATTGGACTGCCAAGTCAAAGGTCTCGAGTTCGAATCCAAGGCATGCACCTCTGACTTTTCGAAGTCATGTGTGTATTAATAATTAATTATCACGCGCTTAAACGGTGAAGGAAAACATCGTGAGGAAACCTGCATGCCTGAGAGATTTTCTTAATGGCATGTGAAGTCTGCCAACCCGCAGTAGGCTAGCGTGGCGGACTATAGCCTAATCCCTCTCGTACTGAGAGGAGACCCGTGCCCAGCAGTGGGACAATGTAATGGTAATGGTTGATGACGAGGCCGGTCGCGATGTATTCTTAGTTTCGAATAATTTTATCTGCAAAAATTATAAATATATACTTTAGTTTTAGTAATTATTAAGACACTCATCATATGTATATAATACCTTATGTTGAATTATAATATTGGAGAAAATGTATGCACGGCTACACATCAAGCTATACAAAACCAGTTTAGGCTGACCTCTTATTGTATAGAAAGCCTATAAAATGGGAGATCAGCTTAAACTGGTTTTTTTATAGTTTGACCTGTAGCCATGTGTACACCTTTTTTGTGCAAAAGAAAATAATTTTGTATAGGAACTTAAATAAAGATTTATATATTTTAATTGATGGTTTTTTGTCTACTTTCAGTTAAACCCGGTCAATCAAGTAATATGCTATGAATGTCATGATATGCTCAAGAAAATCAAGGTGTTTAAGCTGCAGGTTGAAAGTAGTTTGAAGCTGTTAGTGTCTCAGGTGAGTTAACACAAAACTATTGCATTTATTATAACAATATCCAGCAATTGTATTTTCATTTATTTATTTACAATCTATTTACAATAATGTTCAATCAAAAATAACTTATTCGCTAAAATTGTTAATTAAAAATAATTGCTTACCCCTAAATGTCACTAAACACCGTATTTTAATAATTGTTGAATGACCACCAAGGTAGGTACATTGTACAGTCCCACACATGTGATCAATGCAACATCCATCGGCAAGATGTTGACTTCGCGGTGATTTAGAAGCCACTCTCTTAAGTCTTGGGGTGGTTCTGGGTTTGGGTCTTTCATTAGAGACCGTGGGGTTACAGATCCCATGGGCTGGCATGCGAGTATGCTCTCCGTGGCATACCTACATTTTGCGAGCTACTCGTAAATTTTAAGCACTTTTTAAATACACTCCGTACACTGGCACCATAAAACACGCTTACACCGTGACCGGTAGGTACAAGTACGACACACGCGCGGCGGCGGCGCGGGGCTTGCGCGGGAAAGCGATTAGACGCGACGTCACGGCAGCGGGTGCTCGGAGCGGACTGGCGGGCGGCCACCCCTGAGGTGCGCAGGCGCCACCCCGCCACCGCGCCCCCGGGTGCACCCCCGCTGTAGCCATGGTCCACCGCGCGCGCCTATTGTTATTATTACGTCCATATTTTGCTGATTTTAAGCCGGATAAAATTAAAAAAAAAAAGTTTGAAAAAATCATGGAAATGTGTTCTATTACTGATATTGATCCACCAAATTCTTTTTGCGCACTGCTTAAAAAATTTTCCTGTATATGCACGTATACTATGTATAAAAATGATAATAAAATGCAATATATATATATATATTTAACATTGTAGGAGCTATAAATGCCTCTTTTCCTGTTGGTTATGGGAAATGAAGCGAGATCAGCTTAAACGGGATTTGTATACAGCTTGACCGCCGTAAAGTCGACTCTCCCGATTAACAAAGTTTAATATTTTAACATTAACAAAGTTTATTATTTATCATTAACAAATAATTACCTAATACTAAAACGTCTGTAATCATATTATTACCTAAATGTCAATAAGAAGATTTCATTGATCTTGAGATATATCGCCGCGGCGGCAATGTTGTGTGTACCCGTGCGCACCCGCCCCCCCGCGTCCCGCGAACCATCGGGAGAGTCGACTTTACAGCGGTCAAACTATAGGATTACCTGTATCCATGTGTACAAGTTCTCCTTAGTTTCGGTCTAGATGATGTTGTGTAAAATAAATTATTCATAAGCATAGCATAGCATTTTTTTAAATGTTATGAATCGAGAGCTTTCATTATACTTTCAGCAAAACAACCCGGTATCTACCAACCAAAGACTGAACAACTTAATGATACAAAAAGTAATAGACATAGCCATACCACTGACAAACTCTTTCGAAATACAAAAAAACACTGAAACCACAGACAAAAATGACGATTCTGAATTCAAATTTGAAATACCAATTATAAATGCAGGTTATTTAGAACAGAATTCGACAACAAAGAGTTTATCTGAGAAAAAAAATAAAAATATAGAAGAGGCTTTGCGAATTATTGATGGCAATAAAAGCAATGATTGCATTAATTTATTGGCAACATCCTTAAAATCATTGGCAAGTGCCAATTTGAATAATATCACTGATGTCTTATTCAGTGGCGGAGCACAAATCTCAAATCATGTTGAAATGCTAAAACCAGAGACAAACAATCCTGAAACTGTGACTAGAGATATGGAAGAACATTCTGAAATAAAAAAATCAGATGTTGCCAGTAATAAAATAGCAAACAAGTCATTGTCAGATTTAAAAAAAGAGGAGAGTGGAGAGTTGCCATTGATTGTTAAGGTGGAGTCTATTAAAGCAGAAAATATAACTGATGTTCCCACCGACACAACTGATGAGCAGCCCAGAACTGGTAAGAAAATGAATAATGTAGAATTTATTGAAAATAACAGGCCTTTTGTGAAATATAATGACACTGAAAAAATATAATTTAAATCTACTAATAAAGCTCTTGACTGCCTAATTAGTCTAGTGGTCCTAAACGCGACTGCTACGCTAGAGGTCCTGGGTTCGATCCTCAGGTCGAGCAGTGTTATTGGGTTTTTCTATGAAATTCTGAGAGTCTGGATTTGTGCCCAGTGAATGGCAATAGGCTCGCCCCCTATTACATACCGGCGAACTGTGGGTGTACATTAGTACACCTCTGCCTAACCCTATGGGGAATACAGGCGTGATGATATAAAATTTAAAATTTCCAGAAAAACAAAATGTCACCAGAATTAATTTGACCACAATAAAGTTGTCGAAAGAGGAGTTAATGCAAGAGAGGCTTGAGACAGCAGCGTCCGAGGCTTACCTCGGCTCACCACACCGATGTGACTGGTGCCTCCTCGGGTTCCACTACAAGGAAAACTTGGAGGATCATATGAAGAGGAAACATACCACTGTGAGTTAATAACTACATATTTTTTAAGGGTTTCATACCTCAAAAGAAATAAACGGAACTCATATATCTCATATATAAAATTACGTTTAACTAAAAAGCGAAACTGCCTTCAAAAAATAATAATTTTATGTCTAAAACATTTTGGGAAGTCGGTGACTTAAATTTGAGTGGTTCTTTTCTATTCGCTACTAACGGAACGGTGTTTTTTTTTTTATTTTTTGTGGAAGGTTTTGTTTACATATAATTTATAAGAATTATATGTAATTCAATGCACTGCTCCAATAAGCGGTTTTGGAGTAAATGATAATATCATCGATATATACAAATTTTAGATTTCGGTTGATTTTTAAAAACGGCTCAACCGATTTTAATAAAATTTAAACGGGACCATCTCTGAAGTATGACCTACTAAATAAAAAAATAAACATCAAAATCGATCTATAATTGGCGGAGTTATAGCGTAACAAACAAACAGACGAATTGAGAGCCTCCTCCTTTTTGAAGTTGGTTGAAAAAGGGGACAATAGTTGACTAGGCTAGTCTAGGTTGATGATGATGATGATGATGTTGTTGTTCCAGAAACTAGGCAGTATAACATGCGAGGTGTGTCTACAAGTGCTGTATCCGCCAGGCAGTTACAACGCGCATACATTCCGACATTATACCAGGTATATTCATTATACCTTTCCGGCCACGGCTTCGCCCGCGTGGTTTCTCGGCTTTTCTGCATTTAAATTTTCCCGTTTTCGCAACATTTTTCATTTGTGCTCCGCTCCTATTGGTCTTAGCGTGTTGATATATAGCCTATAGCCTTCCTCGATAAATGGGCTATCTAACACTGAAAGAATTTTTCAAATCGGACCCGTAGTTCCTGAGATTAGCGCATTCAAGTAAACAAACAAACAAACTCTTCAGCTTTATAATATTAGTATAGATGAATGTGATTAGACAACGTTGCGGACCGAAAGATGATATTATAGTGACACGAATTGAAAGGAATATGCTGAGATGGTTTGGGCATGTTAAGAGAATGAATGAAAGACGATTAACGAATGGAATTTATAAGGCGAATGTTAGTGGCAGCGTCGGGAGAGGTCGCCCTAGAAGGACGTACACCGATCTTATCGGCGAGGTTCTCCAAAAAGTTCAGGTGCGTAGTACTCGCAACTGGCGCGTGTGTATGAAAAGATGTATGAATGTGGAAGAAGAGAAAGAGATATGCAAGAGTCGTAGCAAGTGGCAGTCCATAGTTTCTGCCTACCCCTGTGGGAAATAGGCGTGAGTGTATGTATGTACGTATATTAATTATTTTTAGCGTGGTAAGACTGCTGCGTCTGGTGTTGCGGTGTTGCCAACATTTTTTTTCAACCTTCAAAAATATTATAATTATATACAGGGTAGAAAGGATATCGACGTACAACGCTTCTATAATGACACGCTTACTATGAATTCAGTACTAATTCTAACCCTGAACTGTTCCATACATTTTGGCAGTATAGGTATTGAACATTTGTATATCAATGCAGAAGCGACGGTAGCCTAATGGCTAGGGCGTTGGACTTGCGATCATGTGGTTGCCGGTTCGAAACCCACCCATTGCACTACCGACGTGAACCCACTCGTAACACAAGCATTTAGCTTAGCACGAGGGGTTAACAAGAATACTAGTAATGTGTGACCCACATTGCTAGTAAGCAATTATTTAAGTAAAGTAATTATTTAAGAATACTAGTAATGTGTGACCCACATTGCTAGTAAGTGTATATTGTATTTTTACAATACAATATACACTTACTAAATCAATAATAGTATTAAAATATTGTTATGTTTTTAGATTAGAATGTTCCGTTTGTAGCAAGCGGTTTGAGTTACACAGAGAAGCTGAAGCTATAGAACATTATAAGAAGGAACACACAAAACAAATACATTATATATGTGAACAATGTCCTTACAACACTCGGTAAGTAAGATTATTTATATCTTAACATACCATCACACCTTTATTCGCCGAAGGGTTAGCCAGAGGTGTACTAATGTACTCCCACATTTCGTCAGTATGTTTAAGTCTCATGTAATAGGGGGTGAGCCTATTGCCATTAACCGGGAACAAATCCAGATTCCGAACTGCTACAGAGAATTTCATCGCACATTGCTCGACCTCGGGATCAAACCGAAGACCTCTACCGTAGCAGTCGCACTTAGGACCACTAGACTAATGAGGCAGTCATTCATATCTATACTATCATAAATGTATTAGTGTCTCGCTGGCATGTCTACATGCCAGCATGAATGTGTCGTCACGACCGGGGAAGTACTACCCTCCCACAGAATATCGACGTCAAGTACCAGTATGCATACTGCTGCGTTTCGTACGGTGAGTGTGGAGCGACGAATGCCGAATTCCTCCCTCAGTCCCCTTCTTTCTCATTATTTTTATGGGATAACTCTGTAACGAGCAGGCGAGCTACCTGATGGTAAGTAGTCATCGCCGCCCATGGACATCTGCAATACCAAAGGAGATGCAGATACGTTGCCGAGCCAGTTTAAGAAGAAGGAAGGGGACTGAGCCGGCCGGCCCTACATTGTAAAACTCGCATATCTATGATATAACTAATGTCTGGACTTTAAAAGAGACCATGATTCTCTGAGTTTGTTTCCACATTTCTTCTCACAGGTCGTCAGATAGGAAATGTCGGCGCCATCTAGTTAAAAAAAAAATGTAAAAAAAATCGACTTGTAAATGTGTCGATAAAAGATCTATTTACAGAAATAAATATAATTTATTTATCATTTATCATGAGGGGGGAATTGGGCCTCCGGTGCTCCACACTCACCGTACAAAACGCAACAGTATACATACTGATACTTGACGTCGATATTCTGTGGGAGGGTAGTACTTCCCCGGTCGTGACGACACATTCATGCTTGCATGTAGACATGCTAGCGAGACACTACTACTACTAAAGTTTAATCGCGGACAAGAGGTAATAGATTGAATGTTTTCAGTCTGAAAGATAAGTTCAAAAGTCACGTGAAGAAACACATTCGTATGTCCTGTAAGGTGTGCGGGGCGAGCTTTGATAAGCTAAAGAAACTGAAGACACATATCGAGTAAGTCATTTCGCATAAATAAACCTTAAGTCTTGTAACACATAGTTCAATTTTCATTGTAGTTACAATAGGCTAGATAACTGCATTTTTTTATGTTCTCACAAAAATGCTTACTATAAATAGATACGCTTAAAATAATGTATTATTTCCAGAATCATGTATTATTCTAATTTAGGTCTCGGATAGATATATGTTAAGTCAAGGCTGATAAGTTTACAGTGTAAAAATTTCACTGATTTTTTAAACTGTTTTGGTTCAACAATTTAGGCATTAATATATAACAAACACGCATTTCCAATATTAGGATGTCGTATATCCTAATATTGGAAATGCGTGTTTGTTATATTTTAATCCCTAAATTGTTGAACCAAGTTATATAAATTTTGGTACAGAGATATATTAGACCCTGGAGATGGTTATAACTTATATATTTTTAAGCGGCGGTAGCTAAATGGCTAGGGTGTCGGACTTGCGATCATGTGGTTGCCGGTTCGAAGTCCACCCATTGCACTACCGACGTGAACCAACTTGTAATACAAGCATTTAGTTTAGCAAGAGGGGTTAACCAGAATACTAGTAATGTGCGACCCACATTGCTAGTAAGCTATTTTTAAAACAACTAACAAACAAACATTTAATTTTATGCTAGGCGTACTGTAGCGGCCTGTGACGTCAAAACCCGATTTGTCAAAATATATCATCATCATCAACCCATTACATTGTCCCACTGCTGGGCACGGGTCTCCTCTCAGAACGAGAGGGATTAGGTTATAGTCCGCCACGCTAGCCTACTGCGGGTTGGCGGACTTCACACGCCGTCAAGAAAATCTCTTAGGCATGCAGGTTTCCTCACGATGTTTTCCTTCACCGTTTAAGCGCGTGATAATTAATTCTTAATACGCACATGACTTCGAAAAGACAGAGGTGCGTGCCTTGGATTCGAACTCGAGACCTTTGACTTGGCAGTCCAACGGTCATATCACAAGGCTATCACTGCACTCAAAATATATACTAATACTAAATTTGCGTGAAAGGGACAGAGAATCCCATTTCCCCTTCCCCCAATCCCCATAAATATTTTATAACGCTTATAATTTAGAACTTTACTAGACTATAAAAATATTTTTTTGAGTAAACGACTTATATTTTACAATAAATACTATTTATTCGGATTTTATCACGTTGTATTGATATAGTACCCGACGTGTTGAATATTTTAAATTGTACTAATGAAATGTTCGATACAAAAGTATGAATTTGTTGAGGAATAAATAAATAATTATTTTTTATTATTATAACTGTATTGTACAGGTTATCACAACATATCAGCCAGCCTTCAATGAAGAGCCGGGCAAAGCGAACCGGAAACAGGATATTACGATGTAAAACATGTAAAAAAGTAAGTTATACTTTGTTTTTGTGTTTTTATGGGTTTGCAGAGGCAAACGAGCAGGCGAGCTACCTGATGGTAAGTAGTCATCGCTGCCCATGGACATCTGCAAAACCAAAGGAGTTGCAGATGCGTTGCCGAGCCTATTTAGGGAAAGGGAGGGGAAGGAGAAAAGGAGAAGGAAGGGGACTGACCGCTCCACACTCACCGTACCAAACGCAACAGTATGCATACTGGTACTTGACGTTGATATTCTGTGGGAGGGTAGTACTTCCCCGGTCGTGACGACACATTCATGCTAGCATGTAGATATGCCAACGAGACACTACTACTAATGCATAACTACATAGTATAAAACAAAGTCGCTTCCCGCTGTCTGTCTGTCCCTATGTATGCTTACATCTTTAAAACTACGCGACGGATTTTGATGCGGTTTTTTTAATAGATAGAGTGATTCAATAGGAAGGTTTATATGTATAACACATATATATTATAGTACAGAAAAGTCGAGAAAACACGCGGGCGAAGACGTGAGCGGAAACCTAGTAGGAGATATTTTGGAAAAATATTATGAGGGGTCTTAAAAATTGCTTGTAAATCAAATTTTATTTTGCAGATATTTAAAGAAGCGATAGCTCTTCAAATGCATCGTCTGCAAGCGCATCCAGACGCAGTTGAATCGCGCCGAGATCAACACGCATGCCAGCAGTGCGGGAAGAAATACAAGGTAAAATGTTCATTCATTCATTCATTATTTCATATTTTAAGGCTATAGCGTCAGGGTTGGGCGCGAAATTAAAATGTTTCTTGGTTTTTGGCAAATTATTCTTGTATCGTCTTGCTATCTTAGGAGATTGAGGTGTAAAATAGTGGATCCGGAGAAAAATTACAATTTACCTGATTTTTAAGCAAAAGTTTTAATAATCTTTTTGTATTTTTTAGGCATTTTCCATGCAAAGATTATTAAGTTATTTTAGTGAAGGAAAAATACGACCGCGGGCAGGATTCGAACCTGCGTCTTCTGGTTAAGTACACCAGACGCTATGACCGCTAAGCCACCGCGACTCCCACCCGCCTAGTCGAAATTTGCCTTCACATTTTTAATGAAAGTTAAGAATAGGCCGAGGTAAGGTGGCATCGTACGACATCGTACTTGCTGTAAAGCATGTCATGTCGGTTGAGAAGCACATTTTCAACAGATGTCACTGACGTCGCCTCAAAGACGTAAATTAAAAATGTGAAGACAAATTTCGAGCTGGCGCGTGGGACTCGCGGTGGCTTAGTGGTCATAGCGTCTGGTGTTCTTAACCAGAGGACGCAGGTTCGAATCCTGCCCGAAGTCGTACTTTTCCTTCACCTAAATAACTTAAAAGTTTTAATGCTCTATTGTGAATAAGTTGTATTTGATGTCGCAATTTATACTGTCATTTAGGCACATTAATAGAATGTTATATAGCCGATTTTTTTCTCAAAAACCAAGAAAATTGAACTTCGCGCCCAACCCTGACACTTTAGCCTTAATTAATTAATTCCAGTAACAGGTATCAGTAAATTGCTTTACAGCAAGTACAATGTCGTACGATGCCACCTTACCTTTTAACTATCTTTTTGTACTTTTTAGGCATTTTCCATGCAAAGATTATTAAGTTATTATTTTAGTGAAGGAAAAAATTCGACCGCGGGCAGGATTCGAACCTGCGTCTTCTGGTTAAGTACACCAGACGTCGCCTCAAAGACGTAAAATTAAAAAGGTGAAGGCAAATTTCGACATGTCGGGTAGGGGTCGCGGTGGCTTAGCGGTCATAGCGTCTGGTGTACTTAACCAGAAGACGCAGGTTCGAATCCTGCCCGCGGTCGAATTTTTTCCTTCACTAAAATAATAACTTAATAATCTTTGCATGGAAAATGCCTAAAAAGTACAAAAAGATAGGTATCAGTAAAGTTAAAATTCTGTCGCATTTCATTTTCTTCACTTACTCACTCATTCATTCATTTGTTCTTTACTCGTTCATTCGGTCTCCACTTCACGTTCATTTCATAATTTAATAAACGGGTCTATTCATAATATTGGCAAACTTAATTTGCTTCCCCTTCCTTGCATCTACATCTTCGAAATTGCAAATTTGTTAGAAAATATATATTATTTTTCACACGTCGCGAAGATAAGCATACTGGTCGGTCACTAAGACACAAGAATATGCTAATGCTCCCATCTTCCCGCATAACGCTACACTCTAGCAGCCCGTACGTTATGTGTATAAAAATATATAATAAAATACCGGAATCCATAAAAACAGAAACCAGTGAGACAATATTTAGGTACTAATAAAATTAAGCAAATACTTACCTATTAAAAAAGCATACTATTCAATCAATGAATATACCGCGTGGAGATTAGGTTATCACATTAATTGCAACCACATATTCTACATAACGTATTTTGACCATACACAACTAAAAAAAATAAGTACAATAAGCATTTTAGCCCTGGGATCGTTTTTTCCATTTTAGTATTTAACAACATCATGTATTGAATAACGATAATCACCTGACCTAAACTAGTAGTTCAAAGACCCGAGAAAATTCAAACGTTGCCGTTCCGTATTACTAACAATTATTAGAAACTTAAACTAGTTAAGCTAAAAATGACCTTATAACTAACACTATTAGGCCTTGTCTATGCGCAAAATTAAAAGATAAGGGACCACAGCGAAAGATAAATAAAAAACGTTCTTAAAAATATTAGTTTAAGGCATAAATCTCTATGCGCAATACGGGGGTAGGTGTCGTCAGAATTCGTCCTTTGTCGGCGCCGGCGGCGGCGGCGCGCGACTACAAAGTAAAGAAACGGAAGCGGCGGCGCGTGCGGAGCGATTGATTCAGTACCAAAGAGTAGAATAATATACTAGGAAAAGAGAGCCCTCTCAGCAATATTCGTGTCACCACTCACCACAACTGACATTTGTTGAACACTAAGGCCATCTTTTGACGTTTCCCATGTACTGATTGGTTTATATAGAGAGATATATATAGATATATGTACGTATCTACGTATATTGTATATATATTAACCTATATTAGGTTTATATACTTCTGTATGTAGTCATAGTGCATAAAAAAACAAGTTTTTCAGAAATTTCTTTATTTC
Source organism: Subacronicta megacephala (assembly GCA_958496365.1). Taxonomy (NCBI): domain Eukaryota; kingdom Metazoa; phylum Arthropoda; class Insecta; order Lepidoptera; family Noctuidae; genus Subacronicta; species Subacronicta megacephala. Next base: position 3,655,264 of record OY292543.1, read on the forward strand.
GGTGCTTTATAATATTTGTTTTTCATAATAAATTTACGCCATTACAATTTACGTCCATTGCATTATTAGTCCTCATTTTACCGCACAGAATTCGATTAACACTTTTGCACTAACTGTAAATCAATACATTTACTTTGTCTTTGTGTGTTTCACATCGAAAACTTACAACTTAACACAATTTCTGAATAATAACGCACAAAATATCACGAAACAGTGACTGAAGTTGAGAGAAAACAACCAAACTTAACAACCACCATATTCCACAAAATGTCGATAAAACAGTCACACTAGTACCAATTCTTGGAATAAGCTCCATCTATGGTATTATGAGGCACAACGTAATAAAACTTATTTTTGTTTTATGGGATTTATCGAGAGATAGCGCTACTGCCTACACAATAAGTATCAAGTATAGAAGTGTCCAGCCCCTGTTCAGTACGCTTCCGGGGTCCTTAAGGATAGTTCGTGTCAGGGGCTGGACACTTCTATACTTGATATTTATTGTGTAGACAGTAGCGCTATCTCTCGATATATCCCATAAAATAAAAATAAGTTTTATTGCGTTGTGCCTCATAATTCCATAGATGGAGCTTATGCCAAGAACTGGTACTAGTGATACTGTTTTATCGACATTACGTGGAATATGGTGGTTGTTAAGTTTGGATGTTTTCTCTCCACTTCAGTCACTGTTTCGTGATATTTTGTGCGTTGTTACTATTCAGAAATTGTGTTAATTTGTAGGTTTTCGATGTGAAATACACAAAAGCAAAGTAAATATATTGATCTACAGTTGGTGCAAAAGTGTTAATCGTATTCTGTGTTGTAATTTGAGGACTATTAATGCAATGGACGTACATTGTAATGGCGTAAATTTATTATGAAAAGCAAATAATATAAAACACCGAAATAAAGAAATTTCTGAAAAACTTGTTTTATTTATGCACTATGACTACATACATGCATATATGAAGTATATAAACCTATTATAGGTTAATATATATTATTATACGTAGATACGTACATATATCTATATATATCTCTCTATAAAAAACAATCAGTACATGGGAAACGTCAAAAGATGGCCTTAGTGTTCAAATGTCATTTGTGGTGAGTGGTGACACGAAAATTGCTGAGAGGGCTCTCTTTTCCTAGTATATTATTCAACTCTTTGGTTCGTGTGTTGCTTATTCGCACACGCGCCCTTCGTATTTTTATTGTAATTGTTTTGAGAACATTTTCGTAAATTTCTTGTTTTGTTTGTTGGATACGTTATTATTAGTTGTAGATTAGTTAAGTGTTGTGACAGTTCCTGCGAGATCGGACGCTTTTCTCATTTTTTGTTTGTGATAGGACATTTTATTAGTTAGTGAAGTTAGTGAAAGTGGGTGAGCATACGTTATCATCAGAGTACACCGACATGGTTGATTGGCAACCAAAACAGCGCTGCTGGTGTTACGAACATACCGACAGAGGTATATCGTACCTACACTACCTACCTATGACGGTGCTCATATGCATTCAGTTGCATGGCGGCCATAACGTAAATTTTAATTAATCAATTGAACATTTGGACAAGTGTAGGTTTATTAAATTGAATTGTTATTATTGTCCAAGAATACCATAAAGTTTGTGTTGAATTGTTGATATCATCGCTCCGAGCGTCCTATCCTATGCCTACTTGCAAGAATGTAGGTACTTACTCGCCGCGGCGGTGGCGGCGACGTTGCCGCTTTTACAGGTCAGTATACTGATATTATTGAGGGTGATTTATTTCGAGCCAATATTTACGGTATTTATTTTGTTTGAAAAATTTAGTTTTTTATTTTTAGTAAAATTGTTTATTTTATTACTCAAACAGACTAATGATAACTTGGAATGACCGCTGTTTAATTTAATGTGATAACCTAATCGCCACCCGATATAAATGATAAAGATATAACTAAAATAAATTAAATTAATTGAATAATACATACATAATTATAATAATATATACTATTAATAAATAAATTAATACAAATATATAATAAATAAAATGAAACATAAATAAATAAAAACATTACCTCAAATTGCAATTTACTTTACTTATAATATTTAATTATAAACTAAAGCAATAATTATATAAATTACGTTATTACAAATGCTCCTATAGAATAATAATAAGAAAAAATAAATAATACCTACTTAAACTTAGAATAAATAATAGAAGTTATAATTCCCATGGCTAATAAAAATACGCAATTACATTACAATATACTTAACAAATAAAGGTTTTGATTTTATTTTATTAAGATAATTCATTACATTACATTGCTTCCTCTCTCCTACATTGCTGTGCCCGACAGGGTCCATAATGAACAAAATTGTAAAACTTACCATCCATGTAAACTACATTGTGGAATGCAATAAACATTGAGTATTGAGTATTAAACCAATATTATGAAAAGATCGCAAATATTAAGTCATAATATGTTATCTATACCAATACTATTAAGATCAAAGATTTGTTTGTTCATTTGTCATCGATAAACTCTGAAACTACTGAATAGATTTTAATAATTCTTTCATTATTAGAAGCTTCATTATGCCGTATTACCCTGCAGGAAGTCCGGGCTCCACCATGCACCTGTATTTTATAACAACACGACACTTTATATCGATGAATAATAACAATAATATTTTGTTGTTTACAGAATCGCACTAATTTGAAACTACATTTGGCGAGTCACTTGAAACAAGAAAATAATGCGAAAGCCAAAAGCGATTGAGATTTATGAATATCGAATGTATATAATAAAACTTTTTACCTATGTATCCTATATTTTGTTTTATTATTCCCAATTGACTGCCTCGTTAGTCTAGTGGTCCCAATCGCGACTGCTACGCTAGAGGTCTTGGGTGCGATCCCCAGGTCGAGCAAAGAATTGAATTGAATTGAATTGAAAAAGTGTTATTGGGTTTTTCTATGAAATTCTCAGTAGCAGCTCGGAGTCTGGATTTGTGCCCGGTGAATGGCAATAGGCTCGCCCCCTATTACATGGGACGTAAACATACCGGCGAACTGTGGTTGTACATTAATTACACCTCTGCCTAACCCTTCTGGAAATACCGGCGTGTTGGTATGTATTTATGTATGTATTTCCAATTTCTCACACACGTTGACTGACATTAGTGCAAATATGCACTTAAGCCCGGTACTCAAACCCAGGACGTCTAGTTACAGGACGGAAGTTTTGAGTATTGTACAGTCGCCAGCAGGTCAAGGTATACAAAACTGTCAAATTTCTCCAAATGATTTTAAACCTTAAACTGTTGAACATAAAGTTCAAAATCAACTGAGAAAATTTGACATTTAGTTTGTTGTTTACTCGAAAGCTGAAAGTAGTTTGATCAGCATAATGTAATAGAATCGATTGCAATGGTTTTTAGCCTGTTATGTTTTTGTTCCAAATAATGTTAAAAAAATATTCAAGTTGGACATCCATTTTTATTATAGAAATCTGTCAAATATCTCCATAGATTTTAAACTTGAACGTGTTGATAATTAAGTTCAAAATCAGTTGAGAAAATTTAACATATTAGGACCTAACTTGATGTGCTGTCCAACGTACATTAGGACAAACTTTTGAGCTCGTCACCACGTGAGTTTTAATCTTTTTTAGGGTTCCGTAGCCAAATGGCAAAAAACGGAACCCGTCCGTCTGTCCGTCCGTCTGTCACAGAATTTTTGCTCTGAAACTATAAGAGCTATGCTATTGAAACTTGGTAAGTAGATGTATTCTGTGAACCGCATTAAGATTTTTACACAAAAATAGAAAAAAAAACAAAAAATGTTGGGGGTTCCCCGTACTTAGAACTGAAACTCAAAGATATTTTTTTTCATCAGACCCATACGTGTGAGGTATCTATGGATAGGTCTTCAAAATGATATCGAGGTTTCTAATATCGCTTTTTTCTAAACTGAATAGTTTGCGCGAGGGACACTTTCAAAGTGGTAAAATGTGTGTCCCCCCCCTGTAACTTCTAAAATAAGAGAATGATAAAACTAAAAAAAAATATATGATGTACATTACCATGTAAACTTTCAACGAAAATTGGTTTGAAAGAGATCTGGTAAGTAGTTTTTTTTAATACGTCATAAATCGTAATGGTACGGAACCCTCCGTGCGCGAGTCCGACTCGCACTTGGCCGGTTTTTTTGTTTTGTATTCTTCTTACTTTTCAAATCAAATTAAAGTTGTGTTTCGGCTTTGGGGTAAACAAAAATTAATATTGTATATATTCGCTAAAATCTATTAATACGGATTGAAGTATATCTGCAGTTTCTGCCTATCCCTATGCGAAAAAGGCGTGAGTGTATGTAATGAAGAATATCGTTCGATAGACTTAAAGATATGGATGTTTATGACATGTTGTTAACTTATAAAACTGCTGTTAGGTATCTGAAGCATAGATTAATGATTAGTAGAGGTGCAAGTAGGTAGTTTAAATGTTTAAAATTATGTGGGTAGATATAAGTCTAGTGGTTCTAAACGCGACTGCTACGCTAGAGGTTTTGAGTGATTCCTAGGTCGAGCAAAGTTTTAGGTATCTATTGGGTTTTTCTATGAAATTCTCTGTAGCAGCTCGGAGTTTGGATGCCCGGGGAATGGCAATAGGCTCGCACCCTAATACATGGGACCTACGGATACCGGCGAACTGTGCGTGTACATTAGTACACCTCTGCAACCCTTCGGGGAATACAGGCGTGATGGTATCTTCAAATTGTAGTCTGTAAGAAATTGCTCCTAGCGATAAGACCGCCAATGAAATTGTACTTTCGGCAGGTGTATATTTTTCTTTTCTAAATGTGGCTATATATTAGTACCTACACCTCTGCCTAATCTTTCGGGGAACACAGGCGTGATGTTATCCAATGTATGTTTGTACCTACCGGTGAACTACAGCTATACATTAGATATCGTACACCTTTGTCAAAGAATTCGGGTAATACACAACAGGCGTGAAGATCTATCTACGGAATAACAAGTCTGTTTATTTAATTAATCATTGACGTATACCAAGTTACCAACGCGTTATCACTTTAATAATAATCTATATGAGCGGTTAGTTGTGCCCTTGACACCGCACTGTATGGCTCTGCTGAATATACGTAATATTTATCAAACAAAATGCAGGAATTCAAATCTACGGGTAAGTTTATTTAAATAAGATTAATTCAGATGATCTGTAAACGACGTTTAATTGTTTGCAATGTGTCTTATTCAAGTAGAGAATGTTATATTAACCTATTTGATACGTGTTTGTCATATTGTTTCATGCCGTTGATTTTATTAATACCTACTTTTATTACAAATCGTCGGGGATAGTTCAATAGCGCGTAACTGACACTGCTTTAAGGGCAACTTTGAATTAAAAATCATTAATAATAATTATTGAATATTATGCCTTACAGCAAAGTGTTAGTTACGCTGTAACCGCGGTGTTGCAGTATTCCTGACGAAATGTGACCGTTTTGTTTGGCCGTTTTTTCTTTAATTCATATTATGTATTTATAATCTTTACATAGTATAAAATGAATGCCCTTTCGCTGTCTGTTCGCTTAGATCTTTTAAACTACTCACCGGATTTTAATACAGTTTTCAGCAATAGATAAAGTGATTCAAGAGGAAGGTTTATATGGATAATACATATAAATACAAAAAGCTGAGAAACAGCAGTAATTTAGGTTAGTTATTACCCATTTTGAACACAAAAGACAAATAATAGACGCGTTTTACCTGAAATAAAACGCATATTAAATACTTACCCTTATTAGAAGCTTATTATAATGAGAAGGCACTTCCGATTTCCGTTGTATTTTACATCTTTTTCTACCGTATATCGCTATCTCTTTCGCACATCTCAGGCGTGGGGGTGTTGGCTACCTGATGGTTCCAATCACCCTGTTCGTCATTGCGTCGAATTATACCAGGCAGAGATAAAAAGTAAGCTTCTAATAAGGGTAAGTATTTAATATGCGTTTTATTTCAGGTAAAACGCGTCTATTAAACACTTGACCGTTATTAGAAGCTTATTATAATGAGACCTGTTTGTTATCGCCTGGTGGGAAAGAGCCAATGTGAATTATTAAATTAAATAAAAACTTGAAAAGGAAAATATTTTTAAATTCTGTAACAAGATTAACAACATACTTCACCGTGACTTAAAAGAAAAAATCAAGGCAATAAGGTATTTTTAACAATTAGAATTCATTACACAAATGTATAATTTTTAATTACGTATTAACTGTCACGTAATCTATTATATTAAAATTAAATCATTCTACAGGTTTAAATAAGGAGGTTATTGATGAATTATTAGTATGCATAATAATTTCACAGCGATAGAATTTTCGAAAAGTCTTAACCGGTTTCCAATTTCCCTTACCTAGAATATCATCAAGGGGTTAATGATCAACACACATTTTGGAAGGTACCGCGGATCGCACGCTACCTGGAGTTTATGTTATGACAGCTCTTCTCATATGCGCCTTGATCCACCCTGCAATTACAGCTCGAGAGGCAGGATTTGGTAATCTGCGCAACGTATCAATAAATTTGATAATTCAGACTAGATACGTTCTTCATTCAGTATTGCTATGGTTTTGTTGATTCAGTAAACAGGATATAAATTTTGTTTATTAGGATTAATTAATAACTTTCATCCAGACTGTCTATTATCACTGCAATCTGTCTTAGATCCAAAGAGAGGCCAAAAAAATAATAGAATCAGTATTAATAAATACAATGATCGTCCAACAAGGTCAGGTCGTAAATTCTTCGAGCTGAATATAATATAACTAAGGTGCTGTATGTCGAACAATGTGCAATTTTGCTACTGTCTACTGAATACTTACATGTCCCAGACATGAGGTATCGCAGTCTTGGGACTTTTCAAAGAAATAGATTTTAAAATGTGTTTATGTTTAACCAGAACATCTTCACCTAATTTACTAGATAATTGGTATTGCATAAGGTGGATATTACTGATTTATAAAGAAGAATAGTATTGTAGGTGAATTTAAAGTTAAAGTACAAATCTGCTAGGAATTGATTTAATTGGGCTCCGTTGGGCCGTACCGGATTAACGTTATTTTGCAACCTTGTATATTTTCCAAGTACAGCCGCCAAGATTAAAGTAAAGGTAGGTAATAGGTCTCGTGTTGACAAGTAGCAGTCTTAAATCCGTCAGAATTAATAAATAATTAATATCCGCTCTCCAGAAAAACTTTTCCAACGTAGCAATACAATCAGATAAATTCCTGTGGCCTGATTTCAGTGCATTAGGACTCGAGGAACTAGGAAAACTCCATGCGGTTCCCCAGCGGTGGAAACACCCATGATAATAGGAAATTCCAAGGTACGCTGAAAGCATCGTGATTTAACGTTTCGTGATCGTGAGATCAAGGGTATGTAATTGCCTACTACTCGTGCTGTTTTAGATACGAATAGTTAGATCACGGGAGTTCCCATTTTCAGAAAAAAAAGAAAATATTTCTGTGCAGTTCGGGAGTAGGTGCCATTCCGGAGGCTAACGAAGTCTGGACAGGCAATCTGCGTGATTGTTGAATTTTCCAGGAATATGCTAAATTCGATAGTGAATCTGATACTCGTCCAGGACATACAAAATTTGATGGGTTAGATTTGTGAGAGATCTAGATCGAGATTTCATCCCCCCTTCGTTGCGGAGATAAGCTATCGCGGAACGATTGTCTGATTAGATCAGAACTGAGACATGCCAACTGAATATGTCGTCTTACCGTCGTCATATATGGGTTTAATATAAAATGTGTTTAAAGAATAATGTTCAATCATTCTGGTCAATGCTTGTCGCATGCAATTCTAGAACTTTCAACATCGTTAACAATTCCTTCATGGCTACTGAGCTCTGGAGATCCTTTAGTGTGAATTTGTTGCTTATTATGAACTGCGAGACTGTTTACAATAGCAGCAGACTTGCGACAGCGACTAGCCGCTGACAGGGACTTGCGAGTCCAAGGATCCTAAATAATGCCGAGAAAGTTTATATTTTGTTGTAGGAACAGAACGTTCTCGGATTTTATTTGAAGAGCCAGAAATTGTAGTGCTCAATAGCATATGTAACTACGCCTTTAAACCGTTCCGATTTTGATATATAAACAATGATCCTTACACCCTTTTGTCGAAGTACTTTTGTATCTAGTTCATACGACACGCGAATATTTTCTGTGTTTAGTCCGAAGGGCTCGCAGGTCATTTTTAATAATCTACGTAAATTAGACGTACGAACCGTCTTTGTAAATGGGCTATCGGATGATTGAAATAAGCCTGTGCCAAGTCTGCCTTGCACATCCATTTTCGGGGTTAGAGGAAATCCTGCACACGGTACATGTTTATTAAACGGAATCGGTCTTTTACGAGACAAACTGATTCAATAACCTCAGGTTGAAAACCGGACGATGTGTCCCGGCGCTCTTTGGCACTAGAAATACAAAGCTATACAAAGCTTGGGGAAGGATCTACTGCTTTCAGAACATCTTGCTTTTTTATTTGTTGAATGATTGCAGACATAGAAATGTCTCAATTCTATTGTACGACGCTGATAATGGGAGTTTTCATGAGTGGTTTTGTATGAAGGGTATGCGATACTCTGTTATTATGTATGAATAAATAAATTATTTTAAGTTTTATTCACAGTTCCAAGCGGGAAGATTAGCACACCACTACAGTACTTACTGAAGTCAGCGAGTCACTCTTTTTTGTTGCTTGTATTGTAAGAAGGTGAAAAGGAGCGCTTCTGGTCTCTTTCATTTGGGTGCCTTGATCTCGAACCGCGAGTTCGAAAGCTGTATTAGATTGGGATGGGAGTGCCCTCGGTAGCATTATTGTGCCCTTTTGAAGGGTCATTACCCTAGCAGCAGGAACTGGTTCACAGCAGTAGCCAGAAGTAACAAGCGGTGGTACGTAATGACAGGCGTGCCCGTGCGAGGGTGTGCCGTACAAAAATACCAGGTTTTGCTTACGAAACATTTCCGCTATTCAATTGTTTGGTTGCGATGAGTGTGAGCAACAGTAGCTGGCACACAGTAGTAGCCAGAAGTACCACGCAGTGGTACATTATGACAGGCGTGCGCCTGCAAGGGGTGCCATACAGAAATACCAGATTTTGCTTTCGAAGCATTTCCGCTATAAGAATTTTTGGTGGTGATGAGTGTAAGCAGCAGGAGCTGACTCACAGCAGTAGCCCGAAATATTACGCGGTGGTACGTAATGACAGGCGTGCCCCTGCGAGGGGTGCCGTACAGAAATACCCAGGTTTTTCTTTCGAAGCATTCTCGCTATTAGATTATTTGGTGGCAATGAGTGTGAGCAGCAGAAGCTGTCTCACAGCAGTAGCAAGAAGTACCACGCGGTGGTACGTAATGACAGGCTTGCCCCTGTGAGGGGTGCCGTACAGAAATACCAGGTTTTGTGAGAGCGACCTCGGTCATTCCCGCTATTAAATTGTTTGGTGGCAATGAGTGTGAGCAGCAAAAGCTGGCTCACAGCAGTAGCCAGAAGTACCACGCGTTGTTACGTATTGACAGACGTGCCCCTGCGAGGGGTGCCGTACTGGTATACCAGGTTTTGCTTTCGAAGCATTCCCGCTATTAGATTGTTTGGTGGCAATGAGTGTGAGCAGCAGGAGCTGGCTCACAGCAGTAGCCAGAAGTACCAAGCGGTGGTACGTAATGACAGCCATGCCCCTGCGAGGGGTGCCGTACAGAAATACCAGGTTTTGCTTTTTTTTTACTCGTCAAAAACACCTTTTTCTAACGCCGCCTGCTTTGTCCAGAGCAGCAGTAAGAGCTTGAGAGTTTGAAGGGGGTATTTTATTTAAAGCCACTTTTACTAAAAGATTTCGAATACATCTGAGAATACTATCCCTACTCTTTCTTCAGCTCTGTGGCCGCAAGTCATTTGAAACAGATGTGTATAGACTTACCTTATGAAATTCACCTTATAGAAAAAGTTAAGTTAAAGTTATTAACCAGCGAGTTAGACTAAGCTAATAAAATACGTAATGTATTTAGAACAGTTATTAACCAGCGCTGGATTTATTTTTGTTCAAGAATACAAAAGTTAATCCCTGCGTAGGATTTATCAGAGTTAGCCAAGTGGCGTGTTTTATCATACGCCTTCACCTCTTAGTTTGTTTCTAGCTCTGTAAATCCGGGTGAATGGTTATAACAGCTTTTGGGTGTCAGCATATCGAATATGCGACCACGTGCTATTAGGTATCAAATCGTTGAATCTCATTAAACATTTTTGAATATTCCTACGGTGTGGCTGTACCGTGAGATCTTTAAGTTTAGACTCAATATCAAATGACAGATGCGGTATCACTTCAGTATTTAAGTTACAAGTATACGATAATGCCTGCGAGGCATCGTTAGGAACGTCCTCGTAAAGGTCACGACTAACGTCGGAGATACATGATATATTATCATTATTACTCAAGTAGTTCCTATTAATCCATAAGCACAAACCTAAACGGAAAGAAAACATTTCAAATACGAAGGAAATAATATAAATAATTTGCGGGTAGAAAATTAAACAGTTGAACATTAGATAAAACTGTAAAAAGAAATTATACTCGTTAAGTCGGTAGAAAAATAAAACGGTTTTAAACGATAAAACCGTAATATGTAATAGCATATTACGCTTAATCATATTAAATAAAGGTAACAATATCGAACGGTAACACCGTTAAATAAAAATATTATAATAAAATACTTGTGCAACTTACGTGTAAGTATTATGTAACACTTTTAAACAATATAATATTTCCAAGGTAGGAAATAACTAGCACTAGGAGCACAAGTTATCACAACGGAAATTGTCAAGCCAATGACGAACAGGGTGATTGGAACCATCAGGTAGCCAACACCCCCACGCCTGAGATGTGCGAAAGAGATAGCGATATACGGTAGAAAAAGATGTAAAATACAACGGAAATCGGAAGTGCCTTCTCATTATAATAAGCTTCTAATAACGGTCAAGTGTTTAATAAATATATTTTGTACTTATTCACATAGAAACTTAAAACCATCACGCCCCTTTACTGAGAAGTGGTAAACAGAATGTAAGTAGGTACATATTAGTATAAGTTTTATAAGAACCGACAACAGAGTTCGACAGTAGACACAATATAATTATATTTACATATTTCTGTTCGTATAATATATTATCTAGGATCCCTGTGATTCAAAATGGTTATTTATTGATACATTTTCTTGAAAAACTATCATAAAGTTGGGCCGTTTTAAATCTAAAATTACTAATCGTTGAGCCCATGTAACTTTTTAATCTTAAGTGTTATATTTATGTAAATTTGAGGATCTATCATGACCACGTTTATTTACATAGAACACGTATTATCTATACCTACCTACTCTCAAGGTTTATTAATGCAAAGTTTCATTGACTTTCATTGGCTAATAACAACATAGGACCAATTAACTTTTGTTTGGACTATCCTCTAGAGACCTATAAGATAATATTATCTACGCCTATTACGACTAGATAATTATGTAGTTTTGGTTTATCTGAGGTCTGATACATTAGGATAAATAAATTATTATTTTACAATCGTCGAAACGAAAGATAAAAGGCAGGTAAGTACATCAATACCTACATCGTTTGGAATACAGGCGTGATGATAGGTACAGTCGTCAGCACGTCATTATACAAAACTTAAAACGTTGATAATAATGTTATTTTAGTGAAGGAAAAATACGACCGCGGGCAGGGTTCGAACCTGCGTCTTCTGGTTAAGTACACCAGATGCTATGACCGCTAAGGCGCTAAGCCACCACGACCCCCACCCGCCATGTCGAAATTTGCCTTCACATTTTTTATAATTACGTCTTTGAGGCGACGTCAGTGACGTCACCTGACATGCTTTACAGCAAGTACGATGTCGTACGATGCCACCTTACCTTTTAACTATCTTTTTGTATTTTTTTAGGCATTTTCATGTAAAGTATGGGCGGGTGGGGGTCGCGGTGGCTTAGCAGTCATAGCGTCTGGTGTACTTAACCAGAAGACGCAGGTTCGAATCCTGCCCGCGGTCGTATTTTTCCTTCACTAAAATAACTTAGTAATCTTTGCATGGAAAATGCCTAAAAAATACAAAAAGACGTTGCTAATAAAGTACAAAATCAACTGAGAAAATTTGACAATTTGTGGTTGAAGCGGCGGCGGCGGTACCCTAATGGCTAGGGCGTCGGACTTGCGATCATGTGGTTGCCGGTTCGAACCCACCATTGCACTACCGACGTGAACCCACTCGTAACACAAGCATTTAGCTTAGCACCAGGGGTTAACAAGAATACTAGTAATATGAGACCTTACATTACTAGTAAGCTTTTTTAAAGAAATAAAAACTTGATGTGCACGCTGCTGGCATGCTGGTGTTCTGTTTACATTGTTAGATAATGTCAACAGAACACCAGCATGTCCGGTATAACCCGTTGAAAGACGAGTGGGTGCTGGTCTCCCCTCACCGCTGCCTGCGTCCGTGGAGCGGACAGACGGAGGCAGAGCCGGAGGACCAGCCTCCGGACCCTCTCAACCCACTGCTGCCTGGAGCCACGAGGTCTAATGGACAGGTAAAAGCAAAATATCAGAGAGAATTCACAAAGATATGATTTTTCTAAAGAAAGAAAAATTCGATCTCAGGCAGGGTTTGAACCTGCGTCTCTCTGGTTAAGTTCACCAGGCGCTTTGCCAACTAAGCTACTGAGACCACTGCCTGCGATGTCGAATTTCTCTTCCACATTTTACGTCTTTAGGCGTCGTCATTTTCTTTCATTAGAAAAATCATATAATAAAAAATAAGCAAATAGAGAATTTTTATGTGACCCACGCAAATGTCCCGCCAGTGTGTCGCCGTGTGACGGTTTTTTTATGGGATAACTCTGCATACGAGCAGGCGAGCTACCTGATGGTAAGTAGTCATCGCCGCCCATAGACATCTGCAAAACCAAAGGAGTTGCAGATGCGTTACCGAGCCTAATCAAGGAAAAGGGAGGGGAAGGAGAAAAGGAGAAGGAACGGGACAGAGGGAGGAATTGGGCCTCCGGCGCTCCACACTCACCGTACGAAACGCCACAGTATACATACTGCTTCTTGATGTCGATATTCTGTGGGAGGTTAGTACTTCCCCGGTCGTGCGGACCCATTCATGCTGGCATGTAGTTTCAAGTTTCAAGTTCTGTATTGCTTTCATGTGTTACAATAGGTGTTATATTTATATGGACAGGTACAACATGAAACCTCGTAAGGGCACTGCAACATTATGTAACAAATAATAGGTACTTATAGCTAATTTAAACTTTACGTTTCGTAAAGTCGTCTTATAGTAACATAAAAAGTTTTACATTATACTTAGGTATTACTAGTACTTAGGTTTATTTTACATTAATAAGTAATATTGAACATTTACCTATGTCAGCAGGCACTACTACTTCTTAAGGAACTTATTGACGTCAGTCGCAGTTGGCCCAGTACCTAATTCTTTCACTAAATTCATAGGTACTTAGTTGAGCTAAAATTCCTGGGTCAATTGTATCTCTTTCTATCCGATTTTGCAGCGAAACGCTCAATACACATCAACTTATGTGTTTCCGAACGACTTCCCGGCGTTATTGGAGCGGGTGCCGGAGCCACCGCCTTCAGAGCACCCCCTGTTCCAGTCAGCACCTGCTAAAGGCACTTGCAGGTATGTAGACGCTCTATTGCAACTTCCCTATAATAATAAACATAACATATCACCACAACTATATTCTCCGAAGGAAAAGACAGACGTGTACTTAGTGTACACACACAGTTCGCCGGTATTTTTAGGTTCCATGTAATCACTACAAGGCACTAATCTTAACTCCGGCAGCTGCAACTGAGAATTTCATAGAAAACTCAACAGCAATCTGCTGGACCTGGAAAGCGAACCTATGACTTCTAGACTAATGAGCGGTAAGACTAAAGCGATGTTTTGTACATAATGTAAAATCTATTAACGTTGGAACTAAATATGTCTTTGACCATCCCTACAGCGCAGTAGGTACAGTCGCCAGCAGGTCAAGGTATACAAAACTGTCAAATTTCTCCAAATGATTTTAAACCTTAAGTTGTTGAAGATAAATTTCAAAATCAACTGCTGGCCACCGTACCTATAGTTACATCCACAAACCGTTAATTACATCTCATTTAAAGCCAGTTTACAAACTTCAACCTATTCCGAAATTATCATGATTATTATCTACTTATCTTTATTTTTTCAGGGTGATGTGCTTTCATCCAAACTCTACGACGACCATACCGCTCATGACTGTCGACGAGATCTTGGCTGTTATTGAAGAGTAAGTTTTCAGCCGTCGGTCCCGGTTGTCATACGAACACCTCTGACAATCGTTAGTGGTAGTTAGAAAAACAAAAATCCTGATAAACAGTGAATTGTATACATTTTTAGTAGTAGTAGTAGTGTCGCCCTGGCATGTCTACATGCCATTATGAATGGGTTGGCTCGACCGGGGAAGTACTACCCTCCCACAGAATATCGACGCCAAGTAGCAGTTTGCATAATGTTGCGTTTCGTACGGTGAGCGTGGAGCGCTGGAGACCCAATTCCTCCCTTAGTCCTCTATCTTCTTCTTTTCTCCTTCCCAAGGATAAGGCCTTAAATAGGCTCGACAATGCATCTGCAACTCCTTTGGTTCTGCAGATGTCAATGGGTGGCGATGACTACTTACCATCAGGTAGCTCGCATGCTCGTTTGCCGAGTCATGCGGTAAAAAAAATTGAATTGTACCTATTCACGGTTAACTCACCATTACTCCACCGCCCCGGCCGACGATCTGACAGCAACTAACCACCCCACCATTTGTGGATAAGTGTCTGACATAACGTCCAAGACACACGTCCGTCGCCTCCGAGCTCTCGAGGAAAAGTGATCGAATTAACGTATCGGCTTGTCTTTAAGACAAAATTGACGCCATGACACTTTAAGAATAGGCGGGTATTCTTGAAAACTTCATCAATCTCCTAACAATAACATGACCATAACCATTTTCAGGTGGGTGAACCAGCTAACAGAACTGGGCCGTCGCTACACCTGGGTGCAGATCTTCGAGAACAAGGGAGCCATCATGGGGTGCTCCAACCCTCACCCACACTGCCAGATATGGGCGTCCAGCTTCTTGCCCAACGAACCGAGGGTTAAGGAAAGGTGAGCTCCAAATAAACGACTTGTGTAACGGTTCAATGTTTATAGGCGACGGTAGCCTAATGGCTAGGGCGTCGGACTTGCGATTACGTGGTTGCCGGTGGGTTCACACTACCGACGTGAACCCACTTGTTACACAAGCATTTAGCTTAGCACGAGGAGTTAACAAGAATACTAGTAAAGTGTGACCGATTTTGTCAGTAAGGTTTTTTTAAAAAACAATGTAATCAAGCAATAAAGCTGAGTCGTTTCTGATGTATGTTTTCACTCAGAATTCAGTTCAATATACCACCACGCCTGTATGGGAATAAAGGGGTGATGCTATATTCATTCATACATGAAGCGTTAGGCAGAGGTGTACTGATATACACCCACAGATCGCCGGAATGTTTAAGTCCCATGTAATAGCCAATAGGGGGCGAGCCTATTGCCATTAACTGGACACAAATCCGGACTCCGAGCTCCTCTTAAGACTTTCATAGAAAAACCAACTACTAATTTAATTATAAACGATTAATAAAATTTTCTTCCAGATGCCAGAAAGAGTACTTCATCAAATACAAACGGTCCATGCTGGTGGATTACTTGAAGCAAGAGTTACTGAAAAAGGTTTGTCACACAATCCAGCCTGTTTCGTTATCAGTGTGATTAAAAGGCTAGCGATATCTTATGACCTAGTTTTTCCGATAAATGATTTCAAGTTCTTTTAGACTTCTTCTCTATTGTAGATTGAATGATTTTGGACAGAACGAATGAAAACTTTCAAATTATTTAGGAGTATAATAGTGCCTTCCGGACGCGTGAGGCCGCGCAAATACTCTATTTTACACTAAGTTACTATCTGCTAAGATACAAGTAGAGCCTTAATATTTAAATTATTAAAAGTTGCCAAGACTGCCTCGTTGGTCTAGTGGTCCCAATCGCGACTGCTACGCTAGAGGTCTTGGGTTCGATCCCCAGGTCGAGCAAAGTGTTATTGAGTTTTTCTATGAAATTCTCAGTAGCAGCTCGGAGTCTGGATTTGTGCCCGGTGAATGGCAATAGGCTCGCCCCCTATTACATGGGACCCAAACATACCGGCGAACTGTGGGTGTACATTAAGTGCACCTCTGCCTAACCCTTCGGGGAATACAGGCGTGATGCTATGTTATTATTAAAAGTTAGGGGAGATGCGTACAAAATGATCCCTGATGAATGATGAAAGTTTAAAAAAAATAAGTTTTATCGTGTTCAAGTTCAAGTGAAGCGGCGGTAGCCGTTCGTGGCTAGGGCGTCGGACTTGCGATCGTGTGGTTGCCGATGCGAAACCCACCCATTGCACTACCGACGTGAACCCACTCGTAACACAAGCATTTAGCTTAGCACGAGGGGTTAACAAGATAACTAGTAATGTGTGACCCACATTGTAAGTAAACTTAAAAAAAAAAAAGTTCTTTATTCGTTTAAATGTGGAGTACAAAAGTGTTACAATATATGTATTTTAGTTCTACACATTTGCCATTTTATATGGCATACAAATAATTAAATATTTACGAAAAGACAATTATCAGTATGTATATAAGTTATCTCAAAGTTAATTTACGGAATAAAAACAGTTTTCACATAACTTAGGGCTCCACCACTTGGCTACCACCGCTCCCCACTTTGGCCTAATAATACCTTCACTAAAATGGCATGAAGAATCTATTATTTTTTTGTCAGGACCGCATCGTCATCCAAAACGCTGAATGGGTCGCTTTGGTACCATATTGGGCTATATGGCCATATGAGACTATGGTACTTCCCATAAATGGTAACCCACAGAGACTGACCGACTTGAACGACGGCCAGAAGAGGGCGCTAGCGGAGATCATGAAACAGCTCAACATCAAATATGATAATTTGTTTAAATGCAGCTTCCCGTACAGCATGGGATTTCATGGTAGATATTTTTTTTATATTGCAAAGCTTTTACAAGGATTTATTAAACATAATTGACTCCTGACTTCCATGGGTCCAAAAAGTTATTCCGTAGAGAATAATCCGGCAAGAAACTCTATGGACACTCTTTTAAGGTTAAAGCGTCAGCCTTGGGTGCGAAATTATTTTTTTTCTTGGTTTAGTCGCAAATCATTCGGCTTTATCACATTCTAGACATGGCAGTAGAAATTGCGACATCAAAAATACCTAACTTAATCACGATTGAGTATTAAAACTGACGCTTTAGCCTTAACTTATATAACGTTAGTTTTTGTTGACCCGAAAGCCGAAAGTAGTTAGTTCTGAATCACTAACAGCATCTATTGCAATGATTTTAAGTCTATGTTATATTTTTACACTTAACAATTATTCAAGTTGGACACCCAAATTTAGTGCGAAAATCGGCGCAAGAAACACCGAACGGGGAGGTCAATCCCTTGTCTGTGCCGCTCGACGCCCTTAGCTCTTCGTACACCCGGCTACAGGTCAACCTATACAAAACCAGTTAAAGCTGGTATTGCATTGTATAGGCTTACCATACAATAAGAGGCCAGCGTAAACTGGATTTGTATAGCTCAACGTGTAGCCGTGCGCAAATTAGTAAATTAGTAATCAAATTACGGGTGGGGTGTTTCGGCTTTAGGGTAAACAAAAATGTTCGTTGTAGACGTACAATTTGCGCAAAAAAAATAGATTTTTGCGCCCAGGGAGAGACGAGCTGCCTTAACGCACCAGACAGAAAGACTGGGAAGAACAGTGGTGAGGTCTTTGCAGTGGGACACTACATGCTTTTAATAATAACAATATTTTAGGGCGTGGTTTTGCCAGATTTTACGATTGTGTCTGCAATTTGTTTCTTTCAACAGGAGCACCTACCGGTCCTTCCAAAGCACCCGGAGACTCCCCCCACTGGCTACTTCACGCCATCTACCTGCCTCCTCTCCTCCGATCGGCTACGGTGAAGAAATTCATGGTTGGTTACGAGATGCTGGCCCAATCTCAACGAGATCTCACTCCTGAGCAGGCTGCACAGAAGTTACGGGAATGCGATGACGTTCATTACAAGAATAAGAAGTAGAATTACCATTTATGTCTTACTTGGTTGTATTGGTAGTAGACTTGCAGCGCGTTCCAATAACAAATCAGTTAGTAGATTAGCTTAGGTCAGTGATGGCGAACTACATATTGGCACGCGTGCCGTTATTGGGACATGACAAAATATAGATATTGGGCACGTATTTAGGAAATTAGGTACTTACCTAATCGAAACAATGTAATTTTTTTGCCTGTCAGTTGCAAGTAGAGGTGTAACTAATATATTAGTAATAGGTATAGATATTATGATACGAGCTTTATATTCATATTAGTATATATTAGTTTAGCGTAGACTATTACCAGATATTAGTCAAATAATAGGCACGCCAAGAGATCAGTGTTCTGATATTCGCGGTGACTTGCGCGGCTGTGTGCGTCGACGAGCGCGCTACGGGAGGTTGCCGCACGCACACACACACAATTACTCCGCGTCATAGCGAGACGATTCGGGGGAGTGAGCGAGATGCCTATATGATTCTGCTTACTTCTGTTTGACGTGTGCGTGCGTGTTTGAGTGAGATTTCTAAAGACAACATTATACACGTCGGGCTTTGTATGCAAGCTGAATGTGATGGTTACAAAGTAAACACTCAATGAAAACAAAATCACTACATTTAGCGCTGAATATGCAATATTAGTTTGTGCATAATATTTTATAATACAAACTAATATCATGTATTAGGAGGTGTAACGATGAATAATTATTATTCATTAAATAATTCATAATACTATTATCTATAATATACAGAATAAGGTACGATATCAATAATATTTAAAAAAATAAAATTATGTTCGAGTAATGAATATGGAGAGAATAGGCACGATATCAATATTATGTTAGATTAACGAATACGGAGAATAGCTACGATATCAATATTATGTTAGATTAATGAATACGGAGAGAATAGGCACGATATCAATATTATGTTAGATTAATGAATACGGATAATAGGTACGATATCAATATTATAACGAATACGGAATATCAAGATGGCTGACTAATATTTGACTAATACCGGGTAATAGGTATGGTATGCTAATATCAGCTAGTGAATATATTCAATAATAGTAATATCCAGATATCACCCTAATATAACACCTCTAGTTGCAAGTTAATTGTAAAGACAGAGAAAACAGGTTGCGCGGTTCAAATGCTTATACGAAGAATTCGCACGAAAGTTGTGTTTATTTTTAAATTCGACATTGTTTGACAGCATTTCATGACCTCGTCAAACATTTTTATAGAAAAAAAAGAACGTACGCGCGGCTATACATCAAGCTATACAAAACCAGTATAGACTGGCGTTGAATTTTGCGGAAAAACTTTACAATGGTATGTCGTCAATCTAAGCTAGTTTTATATAGCTTGATGTGTAGCCGTGTGTACCTATATTAAAAAGGTTTGACATCCCTGGCTTATGTTAGTTAGTTTAGATTTGCCCACGCCTTCACTGTTTTGGGCGAATAAAAATAATGTAATCAGAAACCAACCAATAGAAAGAAGAGATCATTAAATCTCTTCTTTCTATTGGTCTCCATATAACTGAGAGGTCAAGCTATATCTCCGGTATCTATACAATAATGTATTTAAGTCCGATCATATGCATTCCAACAATATGGACGGACGACCTGGTAAAGGTCGCTGGGAGTCGTTGGATGCAGGCGGGATATAACCGGTCGTTGTGGAAGTCTATGGGGGAGGCCTTCGTTCAGCAGTGGACTTCATTTGGCTGATATGCTGATGATGATGATGATATGCTTTCCAAAAATGAATAAGAAATTACAATGTATTTAGAGTGTTTTGACAAACGGACAACAACGCTTACGCACTTGTTTAATAATAAAAGCGGGTACTGAAAACTCCCACGAACCAAATTAAAGGCATGTAAGACAACGACGATAATATTGTTAGTGTTGCTATCAACGATATTATTTTTAACAAAGTATATAATGTCATTGGTTGTTATCTATTTGTTACATATAAAGTTCCTGTTTGAAATATACACAGTCATGTTTTTATTGTAGTTTTTTTTTTACTTGCATTTAAAGTCGGGACTATGGATCTAGATCTCATCTCTTTGGTCTTTTGATGTGAGATGAAATATACCTTACTTAACTGCAGAAATCTCAAACTCTAGGCTTCTATAGAGAATTATCAAAAAACTAAAATGCTGGCTTGTTTGCGCTTGTGAGGGTAGGCAAATGTCTAAAAGACACTGTATCGAATTAATAAAAGTAGTCGGGTGTCGAGTAAAAAAGTAGTAGTAGGGTGCTCGCAAAGTAGATAACTAAAGCATTATTATAATGCATCTGAAAATTTCAGATTATTATATTTTTCAGATTATTATATTTTCTTTCATATTAGAAAAGGCACTAAATAATCGGCTTATTAGTTTCTTAGAGAAAAACAACATACTTTCAGATTCACAATTTGGTTTTAGGTCGGGAAAAAGTACTGAAGATGCCGTTAGTCAACTTGTAGACCATGTTACTCTGAAATTGGATACAAAACAGAAATGTGTTGGCGTTTTTCTCGACCTGGCCAAGGCATTTGACACCGTTTCCATTCCAGCTCTTGTGGAGAAGATGTATAAGATTGGTATTCGCGGAACTGCTTTGAATATTTTTAAAGACTTCCTCTGTGACCGCACCCAAAGCGTAAAAATTAATAAACACATTAGTTCTGATGCTGTAGTGACTTACGGAGTACCACAAGGCAGCGTCCTTGGCCCAAGTCTCTTCCTTATATACATTAATGACTTGTGTCAACAGTCTCTGGTAAACGGTAAAATTTTTGCTTACGCCGATGACACAGCATTGATATTTCACGGAAATACTTGGGACGAAGCCAGAAAAAGCGCCGAATTAGGGTTAAGCAAAGTAAGTCACTGGCTAAGAGCTAATCTGCTCACGCTTAACCTATCGAAGTCGACATACCTCCAATTCTATTTTTCAAAAATAACACCTTCAAATATAAATATTAAGCTTCATACATGCAATCCACCTTTTGGCGATACAAACTGCTCATGTTTAACCATCAATAAATCATCACAGGTTAAATATCTTGGCGTACTACTTGACGATAAGCTTAGCTGGCGACCGCATATAGATCTCACCTCCACTCGCATTAGAAAGCTTATTTGGGCATTCAAAAAGTTGAGACACGTGGCTGAATTTGAATTGTTACGCACACTATACTATGCACTGGTGCAGTCGGTTTTGGGTTACTGCACTGTGGTCTGGGGAGGGGCATGCAAAACTTTTATGATACATCTTGAAAGAGCCCAAAGATCCTTACTTAAAGTAATGACGTTCAGACCCTTTACATATCCTACAATGACATTATATGAAAATTGTGAATTACTTACAGTGAGACAAACTTACATTCTTCTGATTGTCACTAAACAACACGGTTCTACGCCCCATTGTAAAAACTCCGCAAACAAACGCACTGTAACAAACGTTTGCCTACCTTCACGATGCCACACTGCATCTGCTGCCCGGCAACGCATGCACCAGGCTATTTATTTGTATAATAAAATAAATAAGAAACTTAATATCAACCCTCTTACAATACACGAATCCAAGCGAAAGCTCAGGGATTGGCTGCTAACACTGGATTATGAAAAAACTGAAATTTTACTGCAGCGAATGTAAAGCGTAAAGCATATTTGGCATACGCACATACACAAACACACACACACACACACTCACACACACACGCACACACATACCTACCTCGGATACTAACATACATTATATTATTAGTGAACTTAGTTTTATTATTATTAATTGTCGTTCATTGTTTGTTATTATTATGTTGCTCTAATTTACTTAATTTTTTATTTAACTTTTGTAATCACTTGTAAAAACATGTAATAGGTACTGTCCATTATTGCATTTAATAAGCACCATGTAAATAGGAAGAAGACACTGACTCCTGAAACACAGGTACTAACCTAGCTCTGGAGTCAGGGCCTTACAATTTTGTCAATCAAAAAATGTCAATAAAGAATTTATTTATTTATTTATATTTATTTATTTATCTCTTTCACTCTTATTAGCAAATCAGCGACAAAATCTTCACTTTTGACAGATGGTGACGTTATACGTTGACAGACAGCACTAACTGACATGCATATCAGATTGACACTTGACAGACAGTTGTTTTCTATTTTCGTTTGGTTAGCTTTCGTATTTTAGTTTGAAAAAGCAAACTTTTCATTGTGTTCTTTACCTATTTTTAGTTGAAATGAAGAAGAAACAAAATGGCACAATTAAAACAAAGCATGAGTGTGAAATTTGCTCTAAAATAGTTATTGGAAGTTCATTCAAGTTCAAATCGCACATGTACCAACATAGGGCTGTGAAACCTCGTTTTGTATGTTCTTATTGCTCAAGAGAGTATTTTAGACGGGATGTGTATGAAAAGCACTTAGCAGCGCACACAGGCCAGCGGAAAATGTATATATGTGACCACTGCGATCGTGGTTTTATTGAAAAACGAAACCTGATCATCCATTTGAAGATTCACGATGAATTCTTCACACAACCCCAACTACAGTACAAATGTATCGCTTGCGGGATCGTTTACTGCGAAGAAAGACTGCTAAAATACCATATCAGAAAGAAACATTTTAATTTCCAAGATGCAGAACCTACACATATGAAAAAAAAGTTGAATGAGACTTGGGTAGAACGCGTTATGGAATCCGAAATTTGTGTCGTAATGACTAAGGTAAATAATAACATTATTAAAATAAAAAAAAGTTCGGAAACCAAAGAGGTTACAGGTCAACAATCAGAGACATTGAAATTCAAGGAGTATATGTCTTCTGTTTTTGCAAGCAAAGATGCCTCCCAGTATTCCAAGGCTGTATGTGACTATTGCAACAAGGAGATGCTGAAAAAGAGTCTACTTGCACATATCAGAGAGAGACATTTAAATATAAAGAAATTCAAATGTGATGAATGTAAAAATAGTTTTAATAGGCATTATCAGTTGGTGAACCATATTTGTGGGAAATTTAAATCTAGAGGCAAGAACAAAAGTAACTGATATTTCTTTAAAATTTCAGACAAACCAAGCCTTAAAGACATATTCGTAATAACTCCTTCAAAGTTATTAACATAGCTTTAATCCAGTTTAGAATGTAGTTAATTGACTTATGCGGCCTGCACAGTAGCATTATTATATTTTTGAGATTTCTCTCTATCAGTATCAGTATTTGCATGCATACATACCTTTCTGAAGAGTTTACCTGTGGAGTACACATGGCTACACATCAAGCTACACATTTATCCAGTATAGGCGGGCTGGACAGTTGATACTGGATGTAGCCGTGCATACAATGAATGCCTACTTAAAGTGTTGAAAAATGATGAATTGTGTTTTTGAAGGGCTATTTTATGTATTTAATTAGTCATATAATGATTAATGTCCATGTAACTAGCATTGGAGCATTGGATAAATTGTATGTTTCCATAAAAAGTAGCCTATATCTTATGTACATATTTCGCAGGCAATGCAATAAAAAAAACATAACCTCCTTCTGTAAACCTACATGTAGTACATGCACACTTTACATGTGGTAGATTTGCAGATTTCTACTATCCCTGCCTACTGTACTATAGATATCATATGGATAACTACTTATAATGATAGGATCTATTGAATTCAAGATGGCATAAGCTATGTATATAAAATAGATTATATTTATACAAAATATTTATCAAAGTGCCTAATATATGTTGTTTATAAACATAGGATTGCTTACATATACATTGTTAACTGTTTCAACAAATTTAGGGTCTTCCAGTTTCATTAATTATTAAGGTTTAGAAATCATCTAGAATTATTTATTAGGAAATTTGCTTTGAAACCTTGCTATGTGAGCAAATCATAGGATTTGTTCACATAGCAAGATGTTATAAAAATATCGCCAAACATTTTGAACACTGAAGTTGCTTGAAAATGCAGTATTTTAAAGGGATAAGGTGCATATTGCTCTGGGAAATCAGCAAAAAGAAACAAATGAGTACTTTAATTCCACCATGCAATTTTCTATGGTGTGTAAGTGTGGCAAAAAATATTTTTTTAACATCCTATTATCTAAGAAACAGTGATGTTTCTAATAATTAAAAAAAAATATTGCTATATGTGGTGTATATACACGTAAATTATTTCCTGAAGAGGTCTTCCCCTTTATAAAAGTAGAAGTGTTATTTTACTATGTTAAAACTATGTTGTCACTGTCTATGCTGTCACTATAAATGCAAAAGTGTGTTAGTCAGTCAGTTGTCATAATTGATTTACAATGTTGATTAATTTTGGTACAGAGACTGTTCTAAATTATAACTTAAACTAAAATTAACGCAAGTGAGCTGCAGGTGAAAGCTATATTTTATAATTTTTCTAGTTTTCAGTATGTGTGAAAGAGCTTAACTTGTGTAGATGGGCAATTTTAGCCAATTAGAAATTAATGTCTCCAACAAACTAAGACTGAAGGAAATTTGCCTTCCTGTTTATTAACTAATTATATTATGTTTGTATAGAATTTATGTACGCAACATAGAGGCTACATAAGTAAGCCTGAATATAATGTAAGAACCTGTGATTTAGACCCAATTTTAATATCACAAATTTCAGATATTAAAGAATTTTATGTTTTTAGGTCGTATATGTCACCATAAAATTGTAAATACCTCTACCTAATCTATCTCGCGAAATTGTAAACCGTCGATAGATTGTGAACTCAACTTACTGCTTACAATTTAACGCATTATTTTTCGGTAGATCATAATCTATCGAAGCGAAACCGTCGAATTGTGAAATGCCATGCGACGGAACGCACCTCGCGCGCTGATTGGTTGAACATCATGTGCCCCGCCCCGCCTTTATTAGTTTGTCTGTTTGTTGATTGTCGAATGTTATTATGTTATCTATATCATTTTATAAAAAATTGATTTCGTTCTTGTTTGGTTCGATGTGTGGTCACAGTTCTAACCTAACCCAACCGATATCTGTATTTAGAATTTTGCGGCGAACTTGAAATTTTGAAATATGGCGGCGCGAGGCACATGAAGTTCAACCAATCAGCGCGTCAGGTGCGTTCCGTCGTATGATAGATTATGATCTACCGAAAAATAATGCGTTAAATTGTAAGCAGTAAGTTGAGTTCACAATCTATCAACAGTTTACAATCTCGCGAGATAGATTATAATCTAACGATGTTTACAATTTTACGGTGACAGTTATAAGAAGAGTATTGAAGGTACTTTTATTATAGGCTTATCAGTTATTTTTTTCTATACAATGTATATAAAATGTTTGTTCCTAAAATCCTAACGTGTGATCTGGGAGAGGAGCATCACTATCTTTTCTTCTCAGAAAGCATTACGATTATTTGTCATTTATGAGAGTAGTAGCAATATCTACCTTTATGCCCCGATGAGGCAAGGCTAAAAGGTGGGTACTGGGCCTAAAATAGGCGAGGAGGGGTCGTCGCCTCTTGTCCCCCGTCCTAGGCTAATGGATAGGGATCCGTTAGCCTGGAGCAGGGGACAATTCGACTAAAATAAAAAGATATGGTAGGCAGGAGCCGTCGCTGGATACTGTTGTGAGTGTATTTCATTACTCTTTCTATGTTGATTATTGTATAATAGTTATAATACTAAACAAAATTACTATTTTTATACATATATACCTACTTCTTTCTTATATCTTGAATACCGTAACGTACTTGTACTTTAAATACCTATAAGTTATCTGTGAAATTTCTTTAAAAATAAGTAATGGGTAACATTCTTTCAAAGAGAAATTATTTAAAAAAAAATTATTACAAACAAATGCATGTTATTTGTAGTTTTTAAGTAAAATACAACTGTGCCTTAAATTGTTTAAGTACACACGGCTACAGGTCAAGATCTCCCATTTATTGGCTTTCCGTACAATAAGAGGTCAGTGTAAACTGGTTTTGTATAGCTTGACGTGTTGCCGTGCGTACCCATATTGTACTTTTATACAATAAAACACTATTATACATACTATAGTCAAGTTATTTTAAAACTGTTATCCCTAGATAAGGGCGAATCAAATTAAAGGTGACACCAAACTTAATGAGCGCTCTGAACATTATTTGTCAGAGGAAAATATACCTTATTCGCTTGGAATACTGCACTTACATGCAACTTCAGACCGTTCAAGAAGTTTGATGACATCTCTAACCCCGCGTTTCTAGTGACGGCAAAACATGTTGCCAACATAATCATCATCATCGGACATCGTGTCCTCTAATTATACAATAAAGGGGGAGGGGGTCATCCCCGGGCGGCGAATGGCCTCGCTACGGCGCTAAATATGTACAGTCGCCAGGTCAACGTATACAAAACTATCTTTTTGTATTTTTTAGGCATTTTCCATGCAAAGATTACTAAGTTATGTTAGTGAAGGAAAAATACGACGGCGGGCAGGATTCGAACGTCTTTGAGGCGACGTCAGTCGTAAATAAAAAATGTGAAGGCAAATTTCGACATGGCGGGTAGGGGTCGCGGTGGCTTAGCGGTCATAGCGTCTGGTGTACTTAACCAGAAGACGCAGGTTCGAATCCTGCCCGCGGTCGTATTTTTCCTTCACTAAAATAACTTAGTAGGTATACAAAACTGTCAAATTTCTCCAAATGATTTTAAACCTTAAATTGTTGTTGAATAAGTTCAAAATCAACTGAGAAAATTTGACATTTTGGGGTAACTTGATGTGCTGGCCACCGTACTTACTAAAATTTGAAATAAAAAGGTATTAAAGAAATTAAGCCGCTCTCATGGGCGTCGGTCGATGCTTTAGGTGTCATTGTTATTGGCGTAGGCCCCATAGGCTTCGGTCTGGTTGTTATGCGTCGACGCATCAAAAGCGTCAGTCTTACCCTGCGTTTCCACTGATGACAAAACATGTTGCAAACATGTAGCTCTCAAAAAGTGAGTGGGATATTTAGCTGTTTACAACAGTGTAAAAGCGGGGTTGTAATAAGTATCAATCCTGTAGACGTCGGTGTTATAGGCATTGGTTGAGGATCGTTCTTATAGGCATAGGCCATATGGATGTCTTGTCGGTGTTAATACAGGCGTCAGTGTTAGGGGCGTTAATCCTATATCAGTCGGTGTTATAGGCGTTAGTCTTATTTGCGTCGGTGTTATTAGAGGCGACGAATAAAAACACTTAAAAAAAATACAAACTACATTTTTGTAAGACTAAGAACTCTTTCCTTTGGTGCTAGAAATGAATGACTTGTTTTTTTTTTCGTTACCCTAGCTATAGATTTCTTCATACGACTTGACATTTGGTTCCCTTTCGAGTTTCTGGCAGTGAGAACAGTGAACAGCTCCTGGAGGTATAGTCAAGGTTGACAATGTAGATGGCTCAATGAAATTTTTATAAAAATCCAAGATGTTTTGATGTCTTTTTATTACTTTTGATTTCTTTTTCTGTTTAATTCTTTTCCCGCCAATTTTTGACAGCGACTGAGTTACTTTTTTAAAACTGATTGGGGCTTTTGTAGTCGAATGAATTCTTTCAAAACTGTCATTCGATATATTTTCTTCTTTTTTAGTTAATCTTAAAGAAAGGAGGTCTAATTTTAAAGGTTTATCAGTTTTTGTAACTTTTCTCGTATTCTGATTAAGGCGGCCGCAGTCGTTAATGCAAATGTAGTTAGTTTTGTTCGGTTTCATGATTCTTGAGTACATCACTTCGTTGGTAGAGTTTATTATTCTGAATACAACGTGGTTAGGTGTTATCTAGAAAAATATGAATGTAAATTTTTGATGTGTTGTTGACTGTAGCAACTGTAATTTTTAGGGTTCCGCACCCAAAGGGTAAAAACGGGACCCTATTACTAAGACTCCGCTGTCCGTCTGTCTGTCATTCCGTCTGTGTCCGTCTGTCTGTCACCAGGCTATATCTCATGAACTGTGATAGACAGTTGAAATTTTCACAGATGATGTATGTAGGTATTGCTGTTGCCGCTATAGCAACAAATACTAAAAAACAACTCAGTAAATATTTAAGGGTAATAATATTTTAATTATTTATAAGTATCCCATATAACAGACATGATTTTTTTGCCTATTTTATAGATAATGGAACGGAACCCTTCGAGCGCGAGTCCGACTCGCACTGGGCCGGTTTTTTGAATCCTTACCTCATATGAAGTAGAAATCTCGCAGTAATCTTGTCCCCCACAAATTATATTATCATACTTTTTCTGCACACCATACAGCTTGCTAAACCGCCAAACAGTCTCAATAGGGTTGTCACACGTGGCTCTCAAATCGGTAAACTTAATCTCTGATGGACACGAGTTGTAGATGTCATTATACTGTGTGTAATTCGCTCCACATAGCTTTTCGTTGTTTATTACCGAGAAGAATTCGTAGGGGCAAGGAGGGGGTCTCTCTTCTATTGTCTACTGGAATAAAGGTAAATGTTATTAGTGATGTAACGTCTTCTTTCTTTTCTTATAGTATTAATCGTATTTTTTTGTTATTTTGACTGCACATTTCATCCGAGTGTTCTACGAATAGGACCACACGGCTTCAGGTATACAATTACAATTCCAGTTTAAGGCTAATCAGTTTTTCGCAAATTGTTCGCTTATAACACATTCTAGGTACATGGCAGAAGAAATTGCGACATCACAAATACTTAACATACCAAAACATTTGCTTAAAAATTTATATCGTTGAAGATTTTGTCAAAAATGACAATTTACACCAAAATCTTCTTCTTTACGCCATATTTTTCTGCAGTGATAGCCTAGTGATATGACCATAAGACTGCCATTGCAAAGGTCTCGAGATCGAGTCCAACGCACGCACCTCTGACTTTTCGAAGTCATGTGCAAGCAAAACTTACAGTTTGTTCGAAATAAGTAAGCCGATCGGAAGTTAGCCGTTCCGAACTACCGCGGTGATAAAATCGTTTAATTAAGTGTTTTAATACATAGATATCGAAATTAGTAAACAAAATAATTAGAAATGTGGAAGATATACAAGATATCCAAACTATACAACTGGGGCGGCACAACTTCGACAAGGAGGCGACCAGAAGAATACGCTTGGGCTGGGCGGCATTTGGGAAGCTACGTGATATATTTGAATCGTCGATCCCACAATCCTTAAAGACCAGGGTCTATAACCAGTGCGTCCTACCCGTGATGACTTACGGAGCTGAAACGTGGACACTCACCGTGGGCCTGGTCCACAAATTCAAGGTTGCTCAGCGTGCAATGGAGAGAGCAATGCTAGGAGTTTCTTTGGTGGATAGAATTCGTAACGAAGTCATCCGCCAAAGAACTAAAGTCATCGACATTGCGCGAAGAATAAGCGCGCTGAAGTGGAAGTGGCCATGTCTGCAGATGGACAGACGATCGATGGAGCAGACAAGTGTTGGAGAGGAGACCGCGTTTGGGCAAGCGTAGTGTGGGACGCCCTGCGAAGCGATGGACCGACGACGATTTGAAGAAGGTGGCTGGCAGCGGATGGGTGCGAGCTGCCCAAGACCGGGATGGTTGGCGCTCTTTGGGGGAGGCTTACGTTCAGCAGTGGACGGCGATAGGCTGATATGATGATGATATACAACTCTAATTATCTTTACACCGACTCTTTCTATTAACTTTACCACTTCTAAACCAGTTGCAGACAACTTTTGATCGGCTTACTTATTTCGAACAAACTGTAATTATCACGCGCTTAAACGGTGAAGGAAAACATCGTAAGGCAACCTGCATGCCTGAGAGATTTTCTTGACGGCGTGTGAAGTCTGCCAACCCGCAGTAGGCTAGCGTGGTGGACTATAGCCTAATCCCTCTCATTCTGCAAGGAACCCATTTATTGTCTCACTGCAGTGAGACATAAAAGGGTTGATGATGATTTTATTTTTTACACTAAAATATTCTACGGTCGGTTGGTTGAACCTTTAGCCTTAAGGATTTTGTTTCTTATTATCATTACACTTACCCACATACCGCAGTTTTGGACGCCAGTAGCATTGATCTGGATTGGATTATTGCACTTATAACAAACAAGCATTCTATCACCATTAACAGACGACACATTTCGCCAAGTCCTCCAATACAAATCCCTTTTATAATTATATTTCATTCCATCCATTGCGATCAACCTTCGGAAATCAGTCTCAATGGCTTTAATTTTCTTCCATTTCCCTGAAGAATGATTACCTTTCATTCTATAATGCATTATATCGTCCAAAACTTCTGTATCTTTCAAAACATAGTTATCGAAACCGTTTATTCTTTGATCCGTTAACTGTCGTTGTCTTTTTCTTTCTAAAAATCTTTCTCTAAAATCAATATGGCATATTACTAATGATAGTAATGATGTGATTATGATAATTTGTACATGAGAAATCATTTGTTTCAGTTAATGAACGACCGTTTTATATGATTTCTGATAACGAATGACGGAGTATTTGAAAAAGAAAAAGATAAAAACTTCTCTCTGATATCGCTTTAATGGACATGTTTTTACTTTTCTAATCGTACCAAAGCATTGTCCAACTTACTCTTAACAATGATTGTTTCGGTATTTTAATGAATGTAATGGTGGATAACCATTGAAAACCTTCAGTAGTTGTGTGAAAAACCTGAAGTTCAGGGTTATCGTATTCTATCTACGAGTATCTAGCATTTATAATCCGGAAGTGCAGTGATAGCCTAGTGATAAACATTGGACTGCTTATAATCAAAAATCTCGAGTTCGAATCCAGGCTCGCTCTGAGCCAGCGAGCGAGCCTGCTCTTTAAACGGTGAAGGAAAACATCGCGAGGAAACCTGCATGCCTGGGAAATGCGTGCCCACTTGCCCAGCATGGTTGATTACAATGTATTCGTCACATTCTGGGAGGAGACCCGAGCCCAGCAGTGGTACAATATCATACTGGTTTGATGATGATTCGTCCTAGGGATCAAAGCCGCGGGCAAAACCTACCTATCTAGATTTTGTTGACGTCGAGTGAAGTCTGCCAACCCGCAGCATGCTAGACGATAGCCTTATCCCTCTCGTTCTGTGAAAGACCTATGCCCAGCCGTGGGACGATTTAACTAAAGAGTCTTACACGTAGGTACATAGGAGATACTTGTATACAGCGGCTTGTTGTGCACGGTAATGTTGAAGGTAAACGAGCTCGCGGCAGATCACCTTTTTTTTCTTTTTTTTAAAGAAAAAACTAGTTATGTGGGTCGCACATTACTAGTATTCTTGTTAACCCCTCGTACTAAGCTAAATGCTTGTGTTACGAGTGGGTTCATGTCGGTAGAGCAATGGGTGGGTTTCCAACCGGCAACCACATGATCGCAAGTCGACGCCTAAGCCTTTGGGCTATCGCCTCTTTAGGACTAACCCCTAAATGATGAACACGACCACTCTACCTAGGATGTATCGATGAAGAAGGAGAAAACATCGGTCGGCTGAATGGAAGATGCAGTCCAGGTTGTACAAAGTGATAGTAGTTCGTTGCGCAGTGGCAGAATAACCATATAGCAGGAGTAGCAATGATACGGGCCCCGCGTACCCAAATCCGGAAACCTCCGCCCGAGCTTAATTTTTTGAATGAAACTTATTAAGACACTACAAAGTCATCAATGTGCATTATTCCATGTCAAATATGTATAAAAAATCAAATCAAATCAAATTCTTTATTTGCATAAAACATGGTATAAAAAGTTGTTACAAATAAGTTTTGATCAATCATGTTTTGCTAATTACAGTATAGCATGCAAAATTAGGTCATTACCATTGAATTCCCAGGAATTGTTTTAGTGAGTAAAATTTTTTAGTGTTTAGCCATGCGTACAATTTTTTCTTAAATAAATTAATGTTTAGGTCTTTAAGTTCACTGGGTATCCTATTATAAATTTTATCATATTTTGTTGATCTAGGATTGTCATAGAAAACAAGCCTATTTGGGTTTCTCTGATTTCTTGGAATGTATTGAGTATTGTTTTTTTTTACTAGGTACGCACGGATACACCTCAAGCTATACAAATCCAGTTAACGCGGGCCGCTTATTGTGCGGGAAGCCTATTGAATGCGAGATCAACTTAAACTGGATTTGTATAGGTTGACCTGTAGCCGTGTGTACTCCATACTTGAGAATCTTCAGTAGATCAAGGGTAAAATATCGTTGGTTAAATAGAAAA
Source organism: Subacronicta megacephala (assembly GCA_958496365.1). Classification (NCBI taxonomy): domain Eukaryota; kingdom Metazoa; phylum Arthropoda; class Insecta; order Lepidoptera; family Noctuidae; genus Subacronicta; species Subacronicta megacephala. The sequence continues at coordinate 3,687,812 of OY292543.1, forward strand.
ATGGCATAATTCAAAAATAACAAATTTTATTTTAACATTTTGATATTAAAATAGGTATGACTGACCTTGCAGCGTCTGCACTTTTGAGAAAATAATGAACTTATTTACCAAAAAAAATTACATTAATCCGGATAGGTCGAACCAATCCTTCGTTTTTGGTCTTTGAAAAAGAGATGGCACTATGTATTTAGTGCTTAGAGCGGTATCGCTCTATCTCAACCATAAAACTATCGCACCACGCAGTTGTACTAGTCTACCAATCTGCAGTGTGGCTCCATCTACTGGTGCATCAAGTATCCTTATTTAGGACAACAAGCAATGTCGGAGATTTGCTTTGTGCCTTAAGGGTGTCCCTATATTACATTCCTCTATGGGTGTCCCCCTATTAGATAAAAGCTAAATATATCGGGGTATACACGTGGCTGTACATAGAAAACCTCTTCCTGAAGCTTTCGAGTAATACAGGATAAATGGTCTTTCATACCATCATGTCTATATTACTTAAACACATGTATCATGTAAGTAGGTTTATCAATCAAATATTTTACTTCAATTAGACTATTACTACAGGTACTTTTGAAATATCCAAAGAAATTACACGGTTCCAAATAGTGGGTCTTATGGAGAAGTTGGCAAGAAACTCTATAGATACTCGTAAAAATAAAATTAATGTTTATCTTCCATTTATTTTCCAACATATTTGTTTAAATTTTTAAATATTTTTACAAATTATATAAAAACATAAAAACATTTAAAAATATAAAAAATAGTCATCCACCGGTATCGGGAACAGGGTCCAAGCTACCGGTGGTCAGGGCCCCAAAGAGAGGAACCTCCTAACAATACGCGCCGTATCTAGGAGTACCGCTCTCTGTATCACGCCCTTGACCCAGCTGCCTAGCGAGAGCCTCCGCAGGTGTGAGTCGAGGCTCTTGGCTATTAAACCATTGGCGGTCACAACTATCGGTACAATGACTGCCGAGTCAATATCCCACATGTCGACAATCTCATGAGCCAAGTCAAGATATTTAATTTGCTTATCTTTCTCGGCTTTCACGAGATTCTCGTCATGCGGAACACTGACATCTATAATCATTGCACGGCGCTCTGGTCGATCTATTACCACTATATCAGGTTTATTAGCGATAATAGTCCTGTCAGTGATAATAGATCGGTCCCAGTACAAAGTAACACGACCATTATCGAGAACTGGGTCGGGCACATACCTATAGTATGGTACCTCCGAGTCCACAAGAGAGTATTTAAGAGCAAGTTGCTGGTGGATAATCCTAGCCACTAGGTTATGTCTGTGCAAGTATTCACCATTTGCAAGACGAGAACACCCAGAAATAATATGCCGGATCGATTCGCCTGGACGGTGACATGCCCGACAGATGTCAGCCGTACCGTCCTTTACAATATATTTCCGGTAGTTATTCGTCATTACAACTTCGTCCATAATTGCACAGACAAACCCTTCGGTTTCCCCAAAGAGGTCCCCGAAGCGTAGCCAGGACACGGACGCGAGGAAGTCTACATCGGGTCCATGTAGGGCCCGATAAAAACGTCCGTGAAGTTCCTTGCTCTGCCATATCTCTTTGCGGCCAGTAGTATCAAGTATTATAGGTTTGCGCCAGTTCTCTTTAGCCAAGGATAGCGGGGTGAATCCCTTATCCACTGCAACCACATCGCGATGCATCCCCGTGTCAGTCTTAAGAAAATATTCTCTGAGCCTGTACACCTCCCGGTTGTGGAGAACCTTAGCGTTTAAATAGCCACGTCCTCCACATTTCCGAGGGATGTACAGTCTCATGACCGAAGAACGCGGGTGGTGCATCCGATGTGCAGTTAGCAGAGTGCGGACTCTTCTATCCAGGGCGTCTAGTTCTGTCTGCGTCCATTTGAGTATGCCGAAAGAGTACATCAAGACCGGCATGACCCAACCATTATAAGCGCGCACCTTATTTCCACCTGATAAAAGACTTTTAAGTACTTTTTTCAGGCGGCCAAAGAAGCGCTCCTGCAATGATTGCTTCATGTCAGCCTCTTTGATGCCTAACGCTTCCGACATACCCAAATATTTATAGGTTTCAGTTGAAGAGAGTGATTTAAGGTTTATGGAATCTGTTAAATGAAATTCTTCAGATTCCATAATCCCTCCTCTTTTCACATGCATGATCGCACATTTGTCCACACCAAATTCCATCTTAATGGACCTGCTGAAACTTTCAGTCACCTTCAGCAGTTCCACAAGGTGCAATTTGTTGGGGGCAAACAGTTTTAGATCATCCATGTAAAGGAGGTGGGATATCACCTGTCCACCTCTTCTCAACTGAAAGCCAAGCTTTGAAGCCTCGAGCAATGTGCTAAGAGGGTTCAAGGCTAAGCAAAACCATAACGGACTCAGACTGTCACCCTGGAATATACCCCGCTGGATCCTGATCGGTTCCGAAACCCCTTGAATTTGCCGACATCCTGGGTAGAGAAGAACTGTTTTCCACTGTCCCATACATGACATCAGGAAGTTGCGTAGGGTTGTATTTATTTTATATAACTCTAGCACTCTCATGAGCCATGTATGGGGTACAGAGTCGTAGGCCTTCTTATAATCAATCCAGCATGTTGACAGATTCTTACGGGAGCGACGAACTTGTTGGCTTATGGTCGTGTCAATGAGGAGATGCTCCTTAGTACCACGGGACCCATTCCTACATCCATTTTGAGAGATAGACATGATTGAATTGTTATCAATGTGGTAATTAATCTTTGCTCTCAATATGGATGTAAGGACCTTGTACAGGGTCGGTAAACATGTGATAGGTCTGAAGTTCTTAGGTTCCGTGGTACTACCTGATTTATGGAGCAGATGGGTAACTCCTGTTGTTAAGAACTGGGGTAGTGATCCAGACTCTAAGGACAGTTGGAATTGGGATGCTAGGCAAGCGTGTGAGCTACGCAACCACTTTAGCCAAAAATTGTGCAACCCATCCGGACCGGGAGACTTCCAATTAGGTAACGGATGAGTTGCCATGGTTACGTCCTGAGGACTGATGTTAACTTCCTCCATTTCTGGTATATCCTCACACGCTCGCTCAATACCCCGCGTCCAGTGCCCCTCGGTGTGGTTGACGGGCACAGACCAGATATTTCGCCAGAAAGTATTCATAGCGTCGTTATCTGGGAAGTGCCCATCATCCAGGGTTTGGTCGGGTCGTTCCCAAGTTCTATATACCCACCTTTGGTCGTTCTGGAACATGCGGTTCTGTGTATATCGGTCTACTCTCCGCCTGTACCTTCGAATACGGCTTGCCCATGCATAAACTTTCTGCTTCAGGAAGTCAATACGCTCCGTGACATGAGACATATAATCTTGAGGGCTGACATCAGTCCCCAAGAACGCCCGTCTCACAGATCGCATCACTCTTGGGCGCATATTGCCCGTCCTGAAGCAGATTAACTTGCCTATGAGTGCCCTAGCCGCACTTATACGCCTCTCAATCCTGCACTGCCAGACTGGTACCGCAGGTTTTGGTCGTGTAGCTTTATTGAAACTGGGAAATTCAACATTAGCTACACGGCATGCCGCAACAGCCGCGCAGTACAAGATAGAATGCGTATCATGCAGACCTTCACTGCTATCAAAATAATTTGACAGCAGTGAATCCAGGGCACACACCAAGGCCAAGTTTTTATTATGCATAGGTAAGCGTGGTAAGGGTGGTCTATGATCGGGTGAAGTAGATCGATATTCCCGAAACGCATCCTCCAGAGCGCTCCTCAGTTGATCATTATACTGGGTACTTACGGTTGTAGCCACGCCACCACTCTCTACATCGGCTAGATTAGAACGTGGTGGTAAATCCACGGCAGGTATTACTGTAATCGGAGCAGTCTGCGATGAGGGAGTCGTGGCACGGCTACACAGTATTTCCGAGCGCAGCCGATCAAGCACAGTATCATCCAACATATGATTACGCTGAATGACCCGTACCTGATCCGACAGTCGTTGAGCCGAAACGGTGACATCTGGTTCAAGAGCCTGAAACAGGGAGAGCATCCGACAACGGTACGCAGTCAGATTAGTTCCCCCCTCTGTAGCCCCATAGTATGCGCGCATGACATTTTCATTAATTTTTTGAGTCCACTTCATGCGCTGCACACTTCCACCGGGAGCGGGGACCCCTCCAGAGGCCGGTGGGCCTCGTGGTCCTAAGCAGACCGGTGGCCGGCGAGCTCCCCGCCGGCGTACAGGTGGTGGCGACGTCGGCGGAGAGTAGTACTCGTCGCTCGAGCTCGACGCAACTGCAGCCTCCGGGGACCGTGGTTGTTCGGGGTCCGGTGGTTGCGAGGCGGAGCTGGGCGGCGATGCCGGAGTTGGTGGGCGTGTGATTTTCAATGATTTGGCTCTTGTCAGCATTTGTATGTTTTAGTGACGTTTAAACGAAACGTCATTCTATGATTGGTTTTCATGGTTCTTAGTTTTTGTTCTATTGTAATATATAAACATTATATTAGGCACTGTATATCACCAGTACGTAGGTATTTATTGAAACAGTTCTGATAAAATGTGTGAAAAACTATTTTGGTTTAATTTAAATTTAAATATTGCTCAGAATTTTTTATGATACGTCTGCTGACATTTAGTGTTGCCATTATTAAATTAATGTTATTATTATAAGTATTCATTTTGTTTTTAATACTACCAAGCTGACCCAGCGTTGATGCCATGAGTAGTGGGTACAAAGAATATTCATAAGTTGCCGCCATTCATTATCAGGGTGGAAGTTGGTTCATACATAGACTAAATACAATCTTACTATACTTATGATAAATAAAACGCCTCATTTGTCGCTGGAACGCGCTAATGAGTGACGAAAATCTCTATGTTGTAGTACACACAAATAGCTACACATCTAGCTATACTGTTTACGATTGTTCCTCCTGGCTTGCCCGTATTCCGTACTAATAGGAGTGATTTTTGTAGTGCAATAAATAGTTTGACGTGTTGTCGTGTGTATGTGTATCTGCTGACTGTTGATGGATATTTCATTCATTCCATTTTCTTCATTTCAATCAAATTCATTCCTCATAAAATGATAGGAGATGACGGGTGTCCGTTGTAATTTCACAAAAATACCCATTTTATTCAACTATTTTAGTTACGATAATATTTTGTGACAAGACATTGTGAGTTCGCGTGTGTGTTTGTGTTCTATTTGTGTGTTTTTATCAGTTTTGAACTACGTTTTTTACCGTGTCCCGCTGCTCAACATAATTTGGTATGTATTTTATTCAAATATCTTTGGTCAGACCCTTTGTTGAAATATTTTTATAGTCCCCATTCGAAATGGGAAGTTAGTTTCGCGTTTTAGTATTCATATACTTATTAGGTTACACAAAGATCGCTTTGTTGTTATTATACAATCAACCATTTCATTAAAAACGCCCGTGTTCGTATGCGGGATGGTGAGCATTCCTCATCAAAATATTCTGGAAAAACAAGCCGTGTTGTTGATACTTCGCTCTGTTTTACGTTGAAATATAAAATCGACACTGATATTTATTTTCCGCGACCTAAGTGCAAGATAACTTTGTAAAAAAAACATGCACTCTCCACAAGTTTGTTTTTAATTTAGTGTAATCGATTTGACATGCGAGGCAATAAACATTGTTGTTTCATTCTCCTTTAATGCTGTACATAAGTCTTATCTTGGAAAAGTTTTATTGATAGAGTTTGGTAGGTAGGTATCATTATTAAAATATTTCTAAGTTTTGTTTCATTATCATTATAATATGGTTCTAGTCAGTTTGGGTCACAAGGTTGAGATTATATTACTGTGATTTATCTTATTGATTCTAATATATTTCTTTTGTTCAATAATTAAAATTCATTTGTATCTGAACAGGCAGAGAACTTTTATAACTGTGCTTATAGCCAAAATCTATTGCTTCTATGTAAAAGCAACTCCCCCAAATTCCAAATCTTGCGCTACATATCAGACATCTAAAGACAATAGTCTTTCTCTTTTTATTCTTAACAAAATGACAAAGACAGGTTTATTTGTGCCTTTATATAAAGTTTATTTTGGTGATTGACAGTTGACTATATCCACTTGAACTATATATACGAGAACAAGCACAAGTAATATGCTTATACAGTCTACATAAAAACTCTTTAGATATAATATTATGTATTTAGTGTAGAATACTGGGAAACTCAGTCTGTCTGCAAGGAAGCTGGCAATTGGCCAATCCTTTGTATACCTATAGTAAATTTATATGTGTGAATAATGAGATAGTTATGTGTAGCTTTATAAAAAAAAAGTCTCATGCCCTCTGTTGGTCATTACCTTGTCTTCTGCTTTTAATTAATACCAATATTTTTATTTATCTGTAACTTATGGTTGCCTGTGGTTTCTCTTGCATCCAAAAAGTTTTATTTACAAAAAACTTTACCATATTCTTCTTCAGAATGGATCCATCTCCTTAACAAACTGTATTGGAATTTGTTCAGCCACTTAGGCATGAAGAGGTAACAAATAAGTTTTTAATATTATTTTTGACTTGATTTCCAAACATACATTACAAAGAAGGGTGTATCTTTAATTCAAACGTTAAAAAAAAACAACCAATTCATCCATCTTTAGTCTGATATTATTTAAAACTAAACTTTACTACACTAAAATTTATTTCTTAAATAGTAATCAGATGATAATTTAATATGCGTAAATCCAATTGATAACATAAAAAGTAATGAACCTATAAGGCATTACATTTATGCATAAGAAAAAAAAACAAAGAAACTATTTCAATAGCATTGCTAAAAACAATCACATTTTATTATCTACTTACTCAAAGCAGCTCATTGTGAGATGTTGTTTTTTTTTTAAATAAACTTACTAATTAATACCTCATTGGTAAAATAGTTTCAAGTTCTTTATTGCATTCATATTGTGTTACATGTATTATAGGAAGGAAGTTCCTTATCGCGCGTTGTCACGACACTTTTTGCTATTGTAAGCTGTGCGGCGTGCGCATGTTTCTCCGTCTGTCTGTCTCTTTCTCTCTCTCTCTCTCTCTCTCTCTCTTATAGAAAGCAAGCCAGATATTTTCATTTCTATTTCGCATTGAACAGTGTGGTGTCGCGACGATTATTTCTGTTGAGTGTATACAGGTTTTTTGTAAATAATAAATAATAAAAAATAATAATAATAATGAATCCTGACAGTGTTTCTGCACAAGTTCCGGATATTGCTGATCTTCACTAATTAATCGAAAGGAACTTCGTTCCATCCGGGTGTCTCTTGACACCTCTCAAGTTTTTTTTATTGTAACAAATATATATTTTATAATTTTACGTCATTTAAACTAGTTTATACATTTAAGTTAAGTATATGTTTTCATATAGGTACAATGTGTTGGGAAGATACGCTTAGATGAGTTTTCTGACAGTTCTGAGCATTTCCTTACAAATATATTGATGATCTGGTATTGGCACGCAGCAAGTCATTGAGTCTCCACTTGAGAACTCGTTTGCGGACAATGGTTGTATGGTTGTCGGTTCTCCGAGAAACGTGACCAGCACATTGCCACTTCAGTTTGCTAATCCTTTGAGATATGTCGGCTACTTTGTTTCTCTAATGGATGACTGAGCTGAAAATCGGGCTCTGTGGTGTTCACTAAAAGAGGAAGGTGGACGAAAGCGGGCTGATGATGATGGGCGGCGATGACTACTTACCATCAGATGGTTCGCCTGCTCGTTTGCCGAGTTAACTCATAAAAAAAACGTAGCATGTGGCGTCCTGTAGTTTCTACCCACCCTTCTGGGAAATAAACGGACGAAATAAGGTTCTTTATGGTAGGCCTAATAGAAGAAGTTATAAAAAAATTAAGTGCCTACCTACTATCTTTAATATAAGGTATAAGAATCAACTGTTTTGTGAGATTACCGGTTTCACAACTGTTTTTTTGCACAGCATTTATGTTATTTGTAAACTAGTGTTGTGCTTGAAAATATCGATAGTTTTATTCAAACAATGTGAACAATATTATTACGAAATTTAGACATATCGACCAATGTTTGTCAACGGACTAACTTATGGACGTGAAAAAGAAGGTGGCCATATAAGTCCCCCAGGATTTGAGCATGTACTGCACTGCTGCAATAGAGTACAGGTATCACCAAACTTTAAGATCGCTCTAATCATTAATGGTCAGTGCAAAATACACCTTATCTCTTTGAATTACCACACTTGAATGCACCTTCAGAGCGGCCATTAAGTTTGATAAATAGTGTACATAGCAGTTTAAGTATACCTTTTTTATTGCAAGCCGTTGTCCGCGGTTCCACTCCCAGTAAGCCGTGTACGCACGTACGAACAAATTTGCACGTGCGTACCACTAACGAACATCGAATACTCTGTTCGTCAAACATGTTTGCGGCGATCCTTTTAGTATGTTCTGTATGGACGGTGTTCGAAGAGCTTTAATAAATGTTACGAAACAAATCTGTTCGTATAGATATTGGCGGGGTGCGGGCGGGGCGGCAGAGGTAGCTATGAGCTAATCCTACCCGTACCTCAGTTCTCGACCAGCAGCCGTGAATTTTATTCGCGTGCTATGAGAATTATTAAAAACATCCATAAGTTTCCCAAACATGGCCGAAGAAGAATTAGTAATAATTATTAAGACAGAGTTCACGATTGTTGTGCGCGAACTCGACTCAAACTATGTTCGCATTCGTGTTCGAATATGCCGTCCAAACGTACGAACCAAATGTTCAGATTAGATGTTTGTGTTCGCTATGTTCGTGAAAGATGAAACATGAACCAAATTTTATGTAAGACCTCCAATACACGCAGTAGTTTTTGAATGATGCCAAATATACAGACAGACAGATAGAAATGCTAAGGATTGTTGTTTATGCTTCTGTTGCACTAACAAAGACTAAAATATTAGTTCTACAATGTATAGACATCGGCCTCTTATAATTTTATAAGATTATTTTTTTTATATTATAATTTTATATCTTATATATTTATAATCTTAACAGCTATAACTGACTGTAAATAATTTCTTGCTATCCATTTATCTCTCGAATAAATAAAAAAGATGTTACATTGATATCGATAAAAATCTTAACAACACTAAGGAAATCAACTGTAGTTTTTATATACTTTACTCCCACATACAAATGTCAATCTTACCTCTTTATTTTAAAGATTAATTTAGCAAAACGATTTCACGTCAGTAAATTCTGTATGACAGCCAAATGTGGTCCTTATGTTGAGATCTACAAAGTTGTGAGTTGTTTGTAATTAAATTCTAAAGCAAAGTTTATTTACCTTTACTTTTATAGTACAAAGAACTCTATAGAATATAAATATAGTAGAATCTAGTTGCTATGTCGACAAGATGAGTTTTGGTACATTTAGATAAAGAAAAAATGATCGCGATTAATGCCTTAATTTTCTTATCCAAATCTCGGACATTTCCAGTAGATCTTCAAACATTTTCATATATTTGGTGGTATGGTGGTATGGTTTGGTATTTGTCTCGCATGTCTACGTGCCAGCATGAATGGGTCCCACGACTGGGGAAGTACTACCCTCCCACAGAATATCGACGTGAAGTAGCAGTATGCATACTGTTGCGTTTCGTACGGTGAGTGTGGAGCGCTGGAGCACCAATTCCTCCCTCCTTCTCCTTTTCTCCTTCCCCTGACTTATTCTTAAATTGGTTCAGCAACGCATCTGCAACTCCTTTTGTATAGCAGATGTCCATGGGCAGCGATACCTACTTACAATCAGGTGGCCTAATCGTTTGGCGAGTTATCCCATACAAAACAACATTGATTGCCATCATAAAATGACCTCTCATTGTATGGTAAGGCTGTACAAAAGCGAGGCCAGTTTATATTGTAGTATTATAGCTTGATAATGCAGCCGTGTATATGACTAATTCTGATATGTCACGCACATATTGTCGAGTGCAACACAATACACTCTTGTGTATTACAAATACTTGTAACAAAGTCCTTGTGCGTGGAATTTGTACTCAATGAAGTGTCTAGAAACAAACGCGCATTGTTATTAGTTCAATTCCTTAGGTTACACAGATGGATCTCCTTAACCGATATTGGAAATTATTTCACTTTCATTATAGCTGAGTGACATAAAAAGAAACGTATAGTCGACGCGTGCGAAGTCGCGGGCGGAAACCAAATGATATAAAATTATTTAAGTGACGGAATAAATCTACTGTGGGCAAGATTCGAACATGCGTCTTCTGGATAGGACGCTATGACCACTAAGCTACCGGAAGAAATTAGCTTTCGCATTTTTTAATGTACCTACGTCTTTGAGGTGACGTCAGTGACATCTGTTGAAATGCAAGTTATAAATTAGATATCTTCTAATAAGCATCGGCTACATTTGAGCTACACGTGCCGTCAGTTAGGACAGTTCAACTCAAAGCTGCTATGGCTCTTTCTTCAAAAGCTTCAAAAGCCTTTTCAGATTTTGCTTTACATTGTAAAACTCGCATATCTATTAATATTACTACTCTCTGGGCTTTAAAAGAGACCATAATTATCTGAGTTTGTTTCGGCTTTTTTCTTAGTTCGTTAGACAGGAAATGCCAAAAAATTAAAATTATTGGATTGGACAGAGTTGGAGTCTCTCCAAGATCTATTTACAGAAATACATATCATTTATCAATTCACTGTTGACATGTCCGGGGTCTGAGCTCCAAAATCTGGGCTTTTAGGCTTTGGTCCTGGATAACTGATTTTAGAGATGAGAACCCAACAAAGGAGGCTTATATTATTATTTTGGTTCCCTGTTTCACTATCGGACAAGCAGAGCTACGAAAAGGCGCCACCGCTACGTGGTGGAAGTGCCTAAATCTCGCACTAAGCGTTTTGCCTCGACATACATAATACGTACTGCTCTATTGTGGAATTCGCTCGAATCTTTGTTCCCCGAGACTTATAATTAAGGTGACTTCAAGACGAGAGTGAATCGGTTTCTTCTAGGCAAGATCGGCATCGGCATCGTTGCATAACATCAGGAGAGTTGTGGTCAAGCGTAAGCCTATCAATCAATATATTATATTATTTTTATATATAAAAATCAATGCCACTTTTCGTTGTAATTTATAACTAAAGAATGGGCTCACCTATCCAAACCAAATGCTTAGGCTTTGTTCGGACTATTTAGTAGATGGTTTATGTGAAGTTTGCACAAAATCGGTCGAGCGGTTCTTAATTTATCACATTTTTTGTAACAAATATGAATTCAATAAATGGCGGATCATTTTGTTAATGGGGATTTTGCTGTCAAATTGAAACGAACACGCGGGCAATGCCGTGGGCGGAAAGCTAGTCTATGATAAAAAAAGTTTACCAAACAATAAAAGTTCATGTATCGCTCATTGAACCGAGTCCCCGCACCGGACATGGTCACAATTGCGACCAATCAGCGCGCGACGCCTTGTAATAGAATGTTTGTTGCTTTACCATTGAAGTCGGCGCGTACGCACGACTACGACAATATGTCAAACTATACAGGGGCTGCGTCGTTAGTCTAGTGGTCCCAAGCGCCACCGCTACGCTAGAAGTCTTGGTATTTTTTTTTTAAAAAAAAAGCTTACTAGCAATGTGGGTCACACATTACTAGTATTCTTGTTAACCCCTCGTGCTAAGCTTAATGCTTGTGTTACGGTAGTGCAATGGGTGGGGTTCGAACCGGCAACCATATGATCGCAAGTCCGACGCCCTAGCCATTAGGCTACCGACGCTTTCAAATTCGATTCGATTCCGGAGTCTGGATTTGTGCCCGGATAATGGCAATGGGCTCGCCCCCTATTACATGGGACCTTAAACATACCGGCGATGTTTGGGTGTACATTAGTACACCTCTGCCTAATCCTTCGGGGAATACAGGCGTGATGGTATGTTATGATATGCAGGGGCACTACAAAAATCAACACTACTCGACGGAATACGGCTGAAAGCGTCGTCTTGTGTCATCAAATACGAGGATGGATTTCACGCCCTAGGATAAAATCCTTCTTTTACCTGTTGGCGGGACGAACATATTTATTCAGTACAGTCAGCATCAGAAATATCTGGAGTCACTACGTACAGTTTGTTCGAAATAACTGTGCTCGTCAGAAGTTGTCAGCCAGTGGTAGAAAGACATACATACCATCACGCCTGTATTCCCCGAAGGGTAAGGCAGAGTTGTACTAATGTACACCCACATTTCGCCGGTATGTTTGGGTCCCATGTAATACGGGGAGAGCCTATTGCCATTAACCGGGCACAAATCCTGACTCCGAGCTGCTACTGAGAATTTCATATAAAAACCCTATAACACTTTGCTCGACCTGGGGATCGAACCCAGGACCTCTAGCGTAGCAGTCGCGCTTAGGACCACTAGACTAATGAGGCAGTCAGTGGTAGAAAGAGTCCGTGTAAAGAAAATTGGGGTCTTGTATGTTTCGCATTTGTGATAATTTTGTTTACTAATTTAGATTAGTATGTATAAAAACACTTAGTTCGTCCAGGATTGTCTTTCCTGGGCCAACGTGGTATGTTGGCAGAAACCGATCGAGATCATCCCGTCAACGTTTCCTCGGCCGCCCTAGTCTACGAATGGTATTACGAGGCAGGGGTGCCAACACTGCCAACTTAGGGGTTCTTCCACTAAATTTAGGGGGAAAAAATCCAGCTAGGGGATTTGTAGGGGCTAAATATTTTTAGTGTTTTTTTAGGGATTTTTCTATAATGCTGCAAAGTGTGATGATGGTCCACTTTACACTACAGCGATTAGGATCTTTCGTGACATTTACTCCAACATATAAAATGTTAAAACTATTTAACGTTCGTATGTATGATCATAAAAATGTCGAACCGATTGAAAATGGTTTAATGTACGAAATTCTGGAAAATTTATAAATAAATAATTAATTAAACGTATCATTTCTTTTATTTTTTATTTAGGGGGTTTTCCAAAACAATAGTACAGTTTTAGGGGTTATGAAGTTTAGCTCAAGGGGTAAAAAAAAATTGGAGTTGGCAACCCTGTTACGAGGTTTCCACTCGGTAGCTAGCCTCGCTCACCTGTTCGGTTGCATTCGGCTAACGTGGCCAGTTAGTTTAGACAAACTTTGTAAAGGACGTCCCCTTTGAAAAAGGTCAAGAAGGTAATACTCGTAACCGGTGTGTATGTATGACTAGATGTATTAATGTGGAAAAAGTAATGCTGATGCAAGAATTGTATCAAGTGACGATCTGTAAATGCTGCCTAGGTAGGTAGGATGTAGTTATAAAATCTATAAATAAATCGATAAAATTTTACCAGGCCGATGCACGATGTCTGTTAAGGGGCCGTATTACCACGTATTCATCATCATCATCATCAACCCATTACATTGTCCAACCGCTGGGCCCGGATCTCCTCTCAGAATGAGAGGGATTAGGCTATAGTTCACCACGGTAGCCTACTGCGGGTTGGCAGACTTCACACGCCATCGAGAAAATATAATTAATACCACGTATTAATGCGATATGTTGCGGGTTGTGAGAGATGGATGCCACTATTTCCTGTAGAGCAGCATCCCTGTCTCACAACCTAAAAATGATCGCATTAGCACGTGGTAATACCACCCCTGGGGTCTTTATTGGAGCAACAGAAGCCAAAACAAAAAATTTAAGAATTTTCGTCTGTTAGTATGATTGTAAACGCATAACGCAAAAACTACTGCACGAAATTGGATGACTATGATCATTGATGATGAATGTGGTTGTATAAAAAACCAATGCTATTAAACACAACACCACGCAGGCAATAGTGACGTGTCGTAATATTAGTCCTATATGCCTTAGTCTTTAATTAAAATTGAACTACGTGAGTAATACTACGCATCTGGTTCAGTATTCCAAGGATTCATACGTCACAAGATATGTAATCAAGAAGGTATAGCAATATCAGAGTACACACCTACTGGCAATGTTATTTAGTAGGCATGTAGTTGATATGCGATGAGGACGAGATACGAGTAGGTTTTACATTATTAGATAACATAGGTACCATCACGCCTAGGGTTGCCAGGTCGCCAAACCCAATAGCCGGACAGATCAGCCAGTTTGGCCGGATATTTGGGTTAAAAGGACACCCCATCTGGCGGCATGGCGCAGAGGGGCGGGCGGAACTATGGACTGCGGGAGCGACTGACAGTCGACTCGCCTTGGCTCGGACACGCTCAGCGCTCGGTCGTTTGCGAAAATAAAAAGCCTAACAAAAGCCGGACACCGTTTATTTTGGCCGGACACGCAATCAAAAAGCCTGACTATGTCCGGCTTTATTCGGACGCCTGGCAACGCTAGATGAGGACGAGATATATGAGTAGGTTTAACATTATTAGATAACATACCATCACGCTTGTATTCCCCCAAAGGATTACGTAGAGGTGTACTAATGTAAGTACGCCCACTGTCGCTGTTATTTTTATGTCCCATATAATAGGGGGAGAGCCTATTGGTCACGGAAGAGATAAAGAAGATTGGAATGGCCATGTGGGCGGGGCAGGCGCGCCACAGTCTTGATTAGAAAATCATAACTCGCCCGAATCATACATTCGCCGCGTTTAGTGTGCTTATGACTACTTCAGAGAACAGAGCTCGGCTTTAAACTGCCGTGTTGTATTATTCTTACGTAATAGACAAAATGTCAGACCACCAGTATATAGCGAGGAGGTATATATTTCCATCTGTAAGTCAAAAATAGCATTTATTTGCAAAATAATTGGTAAAAACATAAAAATATACTGATCACTATGAAATTCCAAACATCAATCATATTATTGCAACAAGTTACAAATAAAATACATTGCCCGATGTGTTCTCGCTTAATCAACACGATGTCGTAGTCCGCTTGCAATGTAATGCATGCATTGCGTTCTCTACTCTTCAACCATAGCCGTTGTTCGTCGTTTGCCGGGGTTGGCCGTGAGTGATGCACGGCGTACATCTATCGATATCGAGGTGACCGTGTAGTTAAATAAAAGCATCGATAGAATTCTCAACTATATTTACGTTTGACAAAGATTATTTTTGAAATATTATATATTTCATTGATGAGAGTATATTTTTAGTTAGATGTATTTTATATTAGGTATATGAATCATTGAATGGATGAAGATGAAGCGGCATAGACCATTTTATTTTACTTCGATTTTAATACTGAATAGATACAATATAGTCTAGTCAAATCTAAGTCAAATACTATACCTACTATTTTATTTAAGTTTTAATATTTGATTCTATTCGACATATTATTCATGCAATTAATTATAATAATGTTATGTTATAACTCTATTATGTTATGTTACATTTCCCCCAATTGCTTAATGATTACGTTTTGTTCCAAGGACATAGTTTCTTTTAAATTAATTAATATTAAATAAAAATAGTTCTTGATTTTTATGTTCCCCTTTTACTCATTCAATATACAAAAAAATAACGGACAGTATTTATCGATAAAAAATATCAGCTTTTCAAGCACTAGCGTATGCTTGTTGCGAGTGTGTGTCTTATGCCTACGGGAGCTTGGTGCTAGTGTGTGAACAAATTGCTGCCCGCCGCTTTATGTGTGTGTGATTTGATTGTGTGCGAAAAACTTGTGAAGATAACGTTGCGTATGTTTGAGAATTGAAGTAGTGGGAGTAAAGCGGCGACACTGGTCCTAGAACAAAATAGCAGCTAGGGCCTTTCCAACCTTATTTATCTCTTCCGTGCTATTGGTATTCATAATCAACCCAAAAATTGTCCCACTGCTCGGCTGGGTCTCCTCTCAGAATGAGAGGGATTAGGCTGTAGTCCACCACGCTAGTTTACTGCGGGTTGGCAGACTTCACGCCATCGAGAAAATCTCTTAGGCATGCAGGTTTCCTCACGATGTTTTCCTTCACCGTTTAAGCGCGTGATATTTAAGTTTTGCTTGCACATGACTTCGAAAAGTCAGAGGTGCGTGCCTTGGACTTAGGGTTGCCAACTATACTGTTTTGAACAGTATTATACTGTTTTTCACTAAATTATACTTTTTACTGTTGAACAAAAATAAAGTATACAAAATACTGTTTACATTTATTTAGTCAGAGGCGTTCACTGCTCAGTGCAGCGCAGCCACAAACAAATAAAATACTGTTAATTTTTCTAAATTACTGTTTAATATTCTTCATAGACCTGAATATACTCTGTTTCCAGTAAAAAAAGTTGGCAACCCTACTTGGACTAGATCTCGACACCTTTGCAATGGCAGTCCTATGGTCATATCACTATTGACATTCACCGGGCACAAATGCAAACTTCGAGCTGCTACTGAGAATTTCAAAGAACAACCAAATAACACTCCTTCAACGACGTTAGGCTTATGCCCACTAGACTAATGAGGCAGTTATTTGACTATTTTGAAGGTACCTATATTTTTTTTGTCAAAGTATTATTTTTGCAGTGCAGCAGTAGTGCAGTGATAGCCTAGTGATATGACCATTGGACTGCTCAAGTCAAAGGTCTCGAGTTCGAATCCAAGGCACGCACCTCTAACTTTTCGAAGTTATGTGCGTATTAATAATTAATTGTCACGCGCTTAAACGGTGAAGGAAAACATCGCGAGGAAACCTGCATGCCTGAGAGATTTTCTTGAGGGCGTGTGAAGTCTGCCAACCCGCAGTAGGCTAGCGTGGCGGACTATAGCCTAATCCCTCTCGTAATGAGAGGAGACCCGTGCCCAGCAGTGGGACAATGTAATGGGTTGATGATTATTTTTGCAAGGGGGAAGTAGTTCAGCTTAGCCGCCAATTGCTTTTACGAAATTTCTCTCCTTTTCGGCCTATGTCCGGGTCCGATTAGAGGGTCCGCGAGAAAAGACTAATCTACAAAAAAAAAACAACGTAACGCGGTGTTCCCAAGCGGTCACTCATCCAAGTAATGACCGCGCACGATGTTGCTTAACTTCGGTTATCGGACGAGAACGACACGGTGTTTACAACATGGTATGGACGTTGACAGGGTACCAACCACCTTAGCCCTTGAAAATCTTAATGATAGCGTATCTCGTCTTTGTTATCACTATCACTACGTATTATAAAATTAAGTCCTCCGCCGCGTCTGTATGTCTGTCTGTTCGTGATAAACTCAAAAACTACTGCACCGATTCTCATGCTGTTTGCACCAATGGATAGCATGGGTCTCGAGGAAGGTTTCTATGCATAATACATACTGAGACACCACGCGGGCGCAGCCGTGGGCGGAAAGCTAGTGACGTAATAATATACTTTGCCCAACAAACCGAAATGGGTCAGGACACTTAAGATGTTGGAGTATTATATCAGACAATTTAGTTCAATTGAGCTATTAGTTACGCGTTCCTATTGCGTGAGAAATTGAGGATTATAACATACACACATAACATCCAAACTAATCAATTCCAATCTCTTTTGCTTAAACGGCAGAACCAATTTTGATTGATTTTGGAATACCGATAGATTATTACACTTTGAAGTCAGTTTTTACTGTCTACTTTGTGTAGCCTATTGAAATTAGGACCTCCAGCTCAGCAGCTGAGCTTAAGAATACTACGCCACTAGAATCGAACCCAGGACTTCTAGTGTGACAGTCGCGCTTGACACCACTAGTATAAAAATTATAAAATTCAGAAATAAATATCATAACTCATCGAAAACATTATAACAGTTTACAAAGTAAGATTAATAAGAGACACACTCGCGAGTAGAACTCGCAAACTTATATACATCTTTAAAAAATTACGAAATTCCGCCGATATGGATACACTGAAAGTTGTATATTTTGCTTTATGCCAATCGATTTTAGGATACTGTATCCCAGTCTGGGGTGGAGCCACAGGAAACTATTTTATACGGTTAGAAAGAGCACAAAGAGCTGTACTGAAAGTTATACTCTCTCGACCGCTGAGATATCCTACAGTACAGTTATATGCTGAATCTAAAGTGCTGACGGTCAGGCAGCTGTATGTTCTCCTGTCCGTGCTCCGTAAGCATTCATCACGTCCACCATTAGAGCCGACAGGTAGAGTCAAACACGCAGTCTTTCCCTTGGAATCGCATACAACTTCCTTCGCTAAAAGGCATTACTACATAAACAGTACGAAACTTTACAACCAGTTAAATAAATTATTAAATTTTTTTCCTAAACCTAAATATCAGTGTAAATCTGTTATACATGACTACCTTCTAAAACTTACGTATCGCATGACCGAGGATCTACTGTTGGGAAACTATACCAGTCTCAATACTTAGCTAGGCTTTTATAATTTAACACCCATAAATTCTATTATACATTTCGCTCATACCCATTCTCGAATACACACTCACAAAATTCACAAAAAAAATACTGTCGCACACTCACATCCAAATACACTCACCACACACATTAACACTTTCACATATCAAACATAACACATTACACACTTTTACACATAACTACATAACCAATTACTAAACACTTTTTATTTTATAGTGTTTTCGCTTGTTGTATCTATTCATCCGTACTAGCCAAAATTGTATTGCTTATTAGCTCTTTTACTTTGATCTCATTGTGTGTCCTATCTCGGATTAAAGAATGAAGCTCTTTGTATGAATCATTTTGAAGGTACACTGACTTCTAAGATACAGGTTTCTACCTAGTTTAGAAGTCAGGGTCTTTTTACTCTGGTCCACTTAGCTTAAGCCATACTTCAACACAATGTAATGTTTGTACAATTATTGGAGAAATAAAGATATTATTATATTATTATATTATATTAATTATGAGCCAAAAGAAATATCCCGTTTGAATAAACAGGAAAACCTTTAAGATCACCTTAGTACACCTTAATATAAATAATTAATATATAAAAAAATGAAAAATATGAAAATAATAAAAAGGGTTTAAAACTTCCTCCTCTCTCCTACATCTTGCCGTGCCTGACAAGGCCCACACATGATTCCTAAATTATACGATTGTAACAGCTGTTTTTACTTGTGGAGTGCAATAAATGTATTGAGTATTGAGTATTGAGTATTGAGATATTATGACCCCAACGCCATCTTGATTTTGTAATACGATGTTGATTACAAATTCTGAGAATGGATTGTTTTTTTATTGAAATGCATTACCTACGGGGTGTAACTTGTTCTGGCTGGGCCCTCAGATCAAATAATAAGTTAAGATGGACCTTTGCGAACAAAGAAGTGAGGCCGGCTAAAACTACGCCTAACGGTGTACAACACACAATTACATGCACATATGTATTAGTTAACTACGCCTTATCTTGTCAGTCGAGCTTTCGATACCTCGATAGCTCCACTGGACAAGATAGGGCGTAGTTTCGGTATACGTGTGTGCGTGTAATTGTGTGTTGTACACGGCAAGGCGTAGTTTTAGCCGGCCTCGCTTCTTTGTTCGCAAAGTTCCATCTTAACTTTTTATTTGATCTGAGGGTTATAAGAAAATTCTAAGCGCTCTAAAACATGATAACAATTTTATTATAACTAGCAATATCGACAGATGTTACTATGCGGAACAAATAATCATATCACATATCATAATTTATAGTTATCAGACTTATGAAAACATAGCAGTGTTTATTGACTTGATTGCTTATACAAATTATAATAATGAATATAGTAATCATTGCAAATGGAAAGAGACAATGAGACATGCACATTGTTTATATTTTTTTCTTTTTAAAAAAGCTTACTAGCAATGTGGGTCGCACATGACTAGTATTCTTGTTAACCCCTCGTACTAAGCTAAATGCTTGTGTTACGAGTGGGTTCACGTCGGATCATCGGTATTTCAATGGGTGAGTTTCGAACCGGCAACCACATGATCGCAAGTCCGACGCCCAGCCATTAGGCTACCGCCGCTTCAATTAATTAATGACAGAACATTTGTATTGTTGAACCGTGATTTAACTGCCTCATTTGTCCAGTGGTCTCAAGCGCGACTACTACGCTAGAGGTCCTGAGTTCGATTCCCTGGTCGAGCAAAGTGTTATTGAGTTTTTCTATGAAATTCTCTGTAGCTGCTCGGATTCGTTGTTTGTTAATGGCAATAGGCGCGCCTCCTATTACAAGGGACCTAAGCATACCGGCGGCGAAGCGCTGGTGTACATTAGTACACCTCTGCCTAACCCTTCGGGGAATACAGACGTGATGGTATGGTACGTTATTTCTCTATGTTCCCTTAGCGACGCAACAACATTGAACGTTCTTGTCACGTGACCGACCACCTGTTCGCCAATGGAACTCGCCTGAGGATAACGTGATTGCGCACGCGTCACTCGGTATCAATGTCGCGTAGGTACTAGGTATATTGTTGCCATTGCCACAGATTATATTCAAACTGACGGGATAATTATTATATTACGTGCGTGTGTAGGTAATGAAGGTTATTTACTGGTTGGATTATGGTAATATTTTATTTTATTTTTATTTTATTTTATTCAAAAGGTACAGTAACAGACTACAGACCAATACATACATAATTATATTCAACAGGCATCATACTTAAATCTGAAGTCCAATTATAACTATACACAACATTCCTATAGCGTTTTTGTGTGTACAATAAACAAATATTTAATTAATGAACGGGTACAAAGTTTACTTATTGATATTAATTATTTATATTAAATTTATTTGATATTAATTATTTATATTAGATTTATTTGATATTAATTATTTATATTAGATTTATTTGATATTAATCTAGGGTACATTCTTTGAGCAAGAGGCTTTTGAACACATTAAAACTACAATGAAGAATATCGAGCTGAGAACATACAGAATTATACTGACAGCACATTCGCGAAATTGGATTGTTTTGAGACACATTGTTGTTGCTAGTAGGTATAGTAAACAATTGTGGAGTGCGCACGGATCGCGTTGGTATCTTAAAGCTTAACTGACCCACAAGTTGACTATCAAGTGAGCCATTTACAATTTTGTGCAAAGTGCACATGTCACTAATCCACCTTCTTCTCTCTAGACTTATAATTTTATACCGTCGAAGTCGACTGTCGTAATCTGGTAATTTTCGCCTTAAGCCAAACTTGGAGCTGAGGGCTCTAACAAACCTCCTCTGAACTGCCTCTATTCGATCAATGTGGGTCCTGTAAATGGGAGCCCAAACCGAAGAACAGTAATCAGTTATGCTTCTCACTAGGCAGTAGTATAATGTTATTAGGGAACCTGGTCGCTTGAATGGTCTAGCGGTTCGAAGCACAAAAGACAGCATTCGGTTAGCCTTACTGCAAATCTGGTCATAATGAGGTCTGAATGACATAGTTGAGTCAAACATTACACCTAAATCGCGCACCACCATTACTCTCTCTATAGTAATACCTTTAATGTGATAAGGATAGTTCAGTGGCTTTTTTTTTTTTGAGAAGGTTATAACTTGGCATTTTTTTATGTTCAGTGACATCGAGTTGTCCTCACACCAATAAATAATTGTATTTAAGTCAGACTGTAGACTTTCACAATCGCGATTATCACTTATACGTCTAAAAATTTTTATGTCATCCGCGTAGGCTAGACATTCACTGACAATTCCTCCCAACAAATCATTAATAAATATCAAGAACAGTAGGGGACCTAAATTAGATCCTTGCGGCACTCCAGATGTCGCATAAAATGGACCAGATTCATACCCACCAAGTGCAACTAATTGGGTTCGATTAAGTAGGTAAGATGTAAGCCATCTGTAAAGATTTCCATGTATTCCGACGTGCTGGGCCTTTGTTAGCAACTTAAAATGGTCAACGCGATCAAAGGCTTTGGAGAAATCGGTGTATATTGAATCGACTTGCATTTTTTGGTTAAATGATTCACATAAATACGTTGTATAAACTAAGAGATTAGAGTTAGTTGACCTACCCGAAATATAACCATGTTGAAGTGAACTCAATAGGTGTTTAAGGTGGTTGTACATGTGATCGTAAATGTAGCCCTCGAAGATTTTGGCAAAACAGTTCAATATGCTAATTGGGCGATAATTTGTAACATCGGTCTTATCACCAGATTTGTATATAGGAGTGATTTTAGTGATTTTCCAAAGTGCGGGAAAAGTGCCTTCACGTATCGATTTTTCAAAAATAATAGAAAGAGGTATTACCAGCGCAGTTGCACAAAGCCGAATGAATATAGGTGGAATGCAATCAAAGCCACTACCCTTAGATAAATCGATATTTTCTAGTTTCTTTAGTAGATCACTTTTCAGTATACATGGGTCACTAATAGTATAATTTGATGATGGAAAATCAGGAGTGTAGTTATTAGTCGAACTGTTAGTATAAACTGATGAGAAATAATTAGCAAAAAGATTTACAATATCTTCACCAGAGCTGGCCCTATCCTGTTTATAGAACATACTACTAGGATAATTATTAGTAATTCTTTTACCCTTCGTATATCGCCAAAAAGCCTTAATATTAAGCTTGATATCATCCTCTATTTTCTCAATATAGGTTCTAAAGCATTGGTCAGAAACCACTTTTACTCTGGCCCTAAGCATAGAAAACACGTCGTAGTCTCTAGGATTTCCATACCGCTTAAATCTTGAGTGAGCTTTATGTTTACTTGTGATTAGCTTAACTAAATTTTTGGAGTACCAAGTAGGATAGTTATTATTTGATGTTTTGGTCTTAGGTGTATGTTTTTCTATAATAGAACAGATACTATCATAAAAGAAGTGTACAAAATCATCGCATCCCAATAGCAACGCCTGTTGAGACCAGTCCATTTTAGTAATATCTCTTTTGCAACCTACATAATCAGTTTTTCGATAACACAGTTTTTCAATTGAAGTATTATGGGCAAGACAAGAAACCGTCTTAAGTAAGACTTCAAAAGGCGGGTGATGGGCATCAGGACGACTTATAGGTACAGTTGGTGTTATTTTAAGTAAATCAGGATAGTCAGTGATCGCAAGATCAAGTATTCTACCTTTGTGGTTTACTGTATGGTTAAGTTGATGTACGGTCGTTAATTGGAACAAGTCGTAAAGAGCCTTAGATTTATCACAATTATAGTTCAGGGGGCAACCGTTTTTTTCTGACCATTTAATATCACCTAAATTAAAGTCACCTAGTATACAGGTCAAATAGTTCGATTCCTGATTAAATATATTATTACATTTGATGAAAAAATCTGTTACAATATTTGCAGGTAAATAATAAGGTAGGTAAGCTACACCCAAATTAACTACAAATGTCCCATTTACTTTGATCTGTACCCATAGCTCCTCCAAATCAGCAGACTGCCAAACATTTTTCTGTGAAACCTGAAGTTTTTTGGAATAAGCGACAAGCACGCCTCCACCATGATTCTTATGAAATCGAGAGCAAAATTTTGTGTCACGATCCCTGCGCAATACACAATATCTGTCATCGAACAGCTCTGAAGACAGTATAGTATCGTCAAGCCAAGTCTCACTTAAGCATATTACATCAAAATTACTACACAGTATTGTATTGTAGATGTCTAGGACTTTGCTTTTCATACCTCTAATATTTTGATAATAAAATGACAGATACATTTATGCTGTTATACAAGTACCAAAAAAACAAACTATTTAAAATATATTATGGATAATTATTAAGATATAAGATCAAGGCTTTCATTGTTTCTAATCATTATGTGCTTTGAGTCAGCAATTTTTCTTACAAATATACGTCCATTTTTTACCCATACAAACTGATAACCGAGTTCTTTTGCCTTCTTACGCGCTGCAGCATGCAATTGTCTATTGGCTGGTGACAAATGCTCTGATACGTAGACTGGTTTCTTTTCGCCTGCAATCCCTAATAGTCCTGTATGCAGTTTATCTTTAGAGTTTGATTTATTATATCTATACACTGCAGAGTAGAACTCGTCACGATTTTTTAGATTTCGGAACTTAACGACTATACTGCGAGGAAGTTTGCTGTCCTTGTTCAACTTTGCAACTCGAGTGCATTTTACTATATCGTCCTCCTTCAAGTCATAACCCACGACATGGGAACATTGTTGCAATAGATTAGGCAAGTTCTCATTGTGATATTCAGGTACTCCTTGTATTTCTACGTTATTTTCGCGCAGATGTTGTTCTAAGTTATTCAGACGATCTGATAGGTCAGAAACCGTCGCTTTGAGTGCGTTGTTTTGTTTAGATAAACAAGCGTTGTCTTTAATTAATGTTTCGATGTTTTTTTTCATATCATCGTGTTTTTCACTTAAAAAACTTAGAGATTCACGAAACTCGTGCAAATCACTCTTAATAGGAGCCAGTTCTGTCTGCAGTAAGCTTGATATCATCTTAGGAAGTTCAGATTTAATCGCATCTAGAACTCTTTCGGTTATTGCCGATATGAAAACTTCTTGTTTACTCTCCACGTCAGAGAGAGGGCTAGCACTATCATCAATTTTTTTCTGATAATCTGAATGTTTCTTTCTTGTGGTAACATTTCCTGAGCCTTCCTCAATCGAAGTACATGTGGTTGTCTCAAATTCCTTAATATTACGCACTGGAGTATTGGTATTGCCGACTTTAGGCTGTTTATTCTTACATTCCTGGCACATCCATTTCATTTTCTGCTCTCTACTCATTGAATTATATTGCTTTATTTCAATAATATTAGCACAAGGCAAATCATAATTTTTCATACATTTGTTACATTTTAAAAACTCGCGGTTCTCAATAATGCCCCGACAACCAGCACAATTCATTTTTGTTGCCATTTCTTCAAGTCTAGAACGTATCACAACTCAACCACCCAAAAAATATAATTTCTTAATGTTTTATTAAAAGCCGCACACTACTAAAGGCCCAATGCAGTTCAAATGGCGAAAGCGCACTCTAATAAAGGCCCTCGTTTAACTTATTGCACTGATGCACTGCTGATGGCGGTAGTTCGAATATTTTTTCGTATTCAATTTGGTATATATTAGATAAATTATGCACTAATACACTGATTTATTGTCATGGGCTTGTTATAGGAAAAATACACTAAACAATCAATAACTTTAACACCACTTAAATTCACTTTTTGCATGGATTTGTAATACTTTTAGAGAACAATTGAAAACAGATGTCAGTCGTACAACGTTCGAACACGAATATGTTTCTCATCTTTCCTTCCTAAAAAGGAGCATCCACACATGCCGCCGGCTTTCAGACTGACATGCCGCGAACGGAGTATTCCCATCTTCCCCCAAGTGTCTTCCCCCAAATGGGGGAAAATGGAAAAAGGTCTGGCTTTTAGCTGAAATGGGGCATTTGGCACAGCATGCGTTGTTTTATTATGTCGTATTTTTTTGGATACTCTTTAGTTTTTTTTATTATGTTATTGTTATTGGTTTAATAGCAGTAGTGTTTCGCTGGCATGTCTACATGTCAGCTTGAATGTGTCGTCACGACCGGGGAAGTACTACACTCCCACAGAATATCGACGTCAAGTAGCAGTATGCATACTGTTGGATTTCGTACGGTGAGTGTGGAGCGCCGCATGCCCAATTCCTCTCTCAGCCCCTGTTACGCATCTGCAACTCCTTTGGTATTGTGGATGTCTACTGGCGAATAACTACTTACCATCAGGTGGCTCGCCTGCTTGTTTTCCAATTATAGGACTGCCTCATTAGTCTAGTGGTCCTTAGCGCGACTTCTACGATAGAGGTGCGGGGTTAGATCCCCAGGGTTAGATCGGGTTTGGGTTAGATCCCCATTATTACTTTGCTCGACCTGGGGAGCAAAGTATTATTGGGTTTTTCTATGAAATTCCCAGTAGCAGCTCGGAGTCTGGATTTGTGCCCGGTTAATGGCAAAAGGCTCGCCCTCTATTACATGGGACCTAAACATACCGGCGAAATGTGGGTGTACACTAGTACACCTCTGCCTAACCTGCCTGACTTGTAACTGTAGTCATGTCCATAGGATTTGGACGTTGTTTTTGTCCAGCGTTCACTGAACCCCTTCAAACTAGCTCTTTGAAGGGCCTTGCATCAGCTCCTGGCCGGAGATTCTTGATCCTGGTCGGTTCATTGTCTGGTCGGGCGGTTCGAAATCATCCATCCATCCCTATTACCTGCATTTATGGGATGGAATTTATATCAATATAGAAGTTGGGAAAAACCACGTTGCACTTTTCTAAACTTAACTAAATTATATACTTATCCTGTTTTCTGAAACGGAAAAATAAATATTTATTGTAAACATTTTGCCAAGATACGTGTTTATTTTCATGAAATCTTCACCAGATGTGAATTCTAGATACTGATTTAATTAGTCGGAAAAATACTGAATCACCCGCAAAGTTTCCACTCTAAAGAATAGGGAAATAACGTGCGTTTATAGAACAAATGGATGGACGAGTTGGAAGGGAAAGACCTCGGCGAACGTACCGCAACCAAATTTAGGATGTTCTTAAGAAAGGCCAGGTTCCGAGCACCCTAAACCGACGGTCATGCATGAAGAGATTAATGAATGTAGATGAAGCGAAAGTAGTGTGCCAGGATCGTAGCAAGTGGAAATCTATAGTCTCTGCCTACCCCCATGGGAGACAGGCGTGACAATATGTATGTATGTATAGAACAAATGCGTTGTCCTAGGTGATCGACGAAACGACGAAGCGATGAAGAGAGATATATCGGAGAAGGTCGCTTACCTTATGTCTAAAAAAAAATACTTTGAGATGCGATGTTTACAAGCTAGTTCAAAGATATGATCAAACGAACACTTTGCTTCTTTCGGCTCATCTTGGCGGGGGCACTACGGTGCACCCAGATTTTTGCGCAAATATTTCGACTTTATACATATAACTATAGGCCGACCGTTTAACTCGCGTATCGCCTGCGCGGTAAGAAGGGAGCGGGGGCGGGTAACGCTACACACGGAGTCAATAATCCAAAGATTTATCTCGAGATAGACATTGTTGGTAAATAATAAGTATCTTTTTTAATTTTTTATTTTTCTCCCCCCGCTCCCTTCTTACAGCGCAGGCGATACGCGAGTTAAACGGTCGGCCTATACATACACTCACGCCTTTTCCCACAGGGGTAGGCAGAAACTATAGATCGCAAGTTGCAGCGACTCTTTCGCTTCTTCCAAATCTTTTCATACACGTGCCAACTTTATTTTCTCATAACTGATTTTCCCATAATTTTCTCACGATATGTGAGAAAATGAGTGTTGTATTTCCCAGAGAAAACTCGCATTATATATATTTAATTTCAAACTGCCTGTAATTTAAACAAATTTAAGGGTTATTTAGGTAGGCGTGCTGCACCCCAAAGACAATTCAAAGACACCTCAAAGATTCAAAATGTGAAGGCATATTTTGACATGGCGGTCGGGACTCGCGTTGGCTTAGTGTTCAGAGCATCTGGTGTGTCTAACCAGAAGACGCAAGTTCGAATCCTGCCCGCTGTCGAATTTTTATTTTACTAAAAGAAATAAATATAATTTATCATAGTATAAACACAGACTGATGATGGCCTTGAGGCAGTCATTACGTCTGAAACGGCTGAAGTATTTATCCACGATTCTAATTATGTACACAGCTACAGACAAAGAGATAAGGATTATCGAAGTTATATGATAACATATACATTATCTACGGCCAATTAAAATAACAAACTAATAGTAGCCTGATTCACGTAATTAAAACCGTAGCGATGTCGCAGCGACTCAATCGTTGAAACAGTTTTCCAGTGTTTTGTGAATACTGTGAAGCCAACGTTTTGAACGATTCTTGCCCAACGAACATGTGTGAATACAGTAAAACGATTTTTCAATAAGACGACTTCTAAATCGGTCCGATCGACGGATATGAATAGGAAAACTGTTTCAACGATTAAGTCGCTGCGACATCGCTACGTTTTTATAACGTGAATCGGGCTACAGTAGATTTCCTTATTAGAGATAGAATTTTGACAAACAAACGAGCAGGGGAGCCATCTAAGCCATGGTAAGAAGTCATCGCCGCCCATGGACATTACATAGCCTATTTTAGGTAAAAGCAAGAGAAAAGTAGAAGGAAGGGGACTTAGGGAAGAAATTGGCCTCCGGCGCTCCACACTCACCGTAAGAACCGCAACAGTATGCATACTGCTACTAGACGTCGATATGTTTTGGGAGTATAGTTAAGTACTTCCCCGGTCGTGCCGACCCATTCACCAAACCACTTGGTTGGGTAAAGGTTGAACCAAGAATACCAAGATATTCACAATGTTTTAGACATTATGTCAAGATAAAATTCGGCCGATAAAGACTTCAATCTTAAGTAGCAACACGTTAAATGTAAATTTGATTACACACTTTATTTGATAAATGTAATCGTATTCTGTAGATTATTTTTATCAAAGATTATATGCGAGAAGTGGACTTAAATCATTAATTTTTATCATACTTTCTAAAGAGTTTTGTGGATTTCCTCGGGCAGCGCAACATGCAATCACTTATATTTTTTTAAATAATTATATTATTTAATTATCTTCCTGTTCACGGTTAATTATTAATTTTTTAAATAAATTACGAAATTAATTAGTTTAGTCTGTTGTAATGACTGCAACATTTCGTTAGGTATTTTTTTAATAATTATCACTTAATTTCTCAACATACTATCACTGTATTCCTTGAAAGGTATAGGCAGAGGTGTACTAATGTACAACCACAGTTTGCTGGTATGTTTAATAGGGGGCGAGCCAATTACCGGGCACAATTTCAAACTCTGATGAGTTTTTCATAGAAAATCTCAATAACATTACGTCCACTAAACTAATTAATTAGTCAATTTTGATGAAATTTTGTGGTTACGGATAGACTAAAGAGTCTACCCGTGACCATGGACGCTGCAAAGGATCCGAAACGACAAGAAAGAAATAATATCAATATAATGCGATAAAATTCACAATAAGTAGTTTTATTTCAAAGGTGTGTTGCTAAGCCAACGCAAAACGCTTGTTTAGATTAGGTGTTTACAAGCATGTCTACCCACATGATAATTTAAATAATGTTGCGTCATTGGTTGTGTAACTAGGAAATTGTGATGTTTGTACACATTCCATAAAGATGTAGAGTAAATAGATTAAGTTAAGGAGGATCGTCTCGCTTTGAGCGCCAAAAAATTTTTGTTTTCGAAAATTGTTCGCCTATAACACATTCAACGATCATGGGGATGATGGACATAAACTATATCATAATTTACTCTTAACTGAGTACTAAAGATTTTGCTTAAATTGACAATTTCTTAAATTGAGTCCTCTATTTTACGCTACTCTCTGATTAGCAATCTGCGAGCTGCCTAAGTGCAATGATAGCCTTGTGATATGACCATTGGACTGCCATGTCAAAGGTCTCGAGTTCGATCCAAGGCACGCACCTCTATCTTTTCGAAGTCATGTGCGTATTAATAATTAGTGCCTAAATCTCGCACGAAACGTTTTGCGTCTACATTTATAGTGCGTACTGCTCTATTGTGGAACTCGTTACCGGAATCTTCGTTCCCTGAGACCTACAATTTGGGTGTCTTCAAGACGAGAGTGAATAGGTATCTTCTAGGCAAGCGCGCTCCATCGTAGACCACTTCGATGCTTAACATCAGGCAAGTTGTGGTCAAGCGTAAGCGATAAAAAAAAAGAAAAAAAGAAATTATCACGCGCTTAAACGGTGAAGGAAAACATCGTGAGGAAACTTGCATGCCTAAGAGATTTTCTTGACGGCATGTGAAGTCTGCCAACCCGCAGTAGGCTAGCGTGGTGGACTATAGCCTAATCCCTCTCTCGTTCTGAGAGGAGACCCGTGCCCAGCAGTGGGACAATGTAATGTGTTGATGATGATGAGCTGCCTAAGACCGGGATGGTTGGCGCTCTTTGGGGGAGTCCTACGTTCAGCAGTGGACGGCATTAGTCTGATATGATGAAGATGATGATGATCTGACGATTTTTAAGAAAAAATAAGTGTTTTCAGTTGTGAATACGAATACATTATGACCTAGTTGATGTCGCAATGTCATGCCATGAACATAAAAAAATATTAAACAAACAAATTTTTAAAGCATGAAATGTTGGCATGCGCCCACGGCTATTAATTGGAAAGTACTGTTTCTGTATAGGAAAATTGGCTTTTCAGTTGTTTTTTTTGTAGTTGGGTTTAAGTTTTAAACACTTAAGTTTTTAAGTTGTTTTAGTGAAGGAAAAACACGACCGCGGACAGGATTGGAACCTGCGTCTTCTGATTAAGTACACCGGACGCTATGACCGCTATGCCACCGCGAGTCCAACCCGCCAAGTCGAAATTTGTCTTCACATTTTTTATTTACGTCTTTGAGGTGACGTTCAAGTCTATCTGATTAAGTTTTTATTCTAACACATACATAACATACCATCACGCCTGTATTCCCCGAAGGGTTAGTCAGAGGTGTACCAATGTACACCCACATTTCGCTGGTATGTTTAGGTCCTATGTAATAGGGGGCGAGCCTATTGCCATTAACTGGGCACAAATCCAGACTCCGAGCTGCTACTGGGAATTTCATAGAAAAACCCAATAACACTTTGCTCGACCTGGCGATCGAACCCAGGACCTCTAGCGTAGCAGTCGCGCTTAGGACCACTAGACTAATGAGGCCTGACCACTAGACGACGGACGACCTAATCATTAATTAAGGAGGTTTAACACTTATCAGTTTTTAAATATCTGATGATATCAGTCCTTGTATGCACAGACCACAGTACAATCACCTTTCATATTTTGTATTTAGCACGTGTATGACGTTGGTTGTGATAATATTATACTGCTCGTTAATTTGACACCTGATGTATAACAAATATTTGTACTCAGTATGAACGATTTAGGTAGGTTATCTTTGAAGCAACAGAAAACCTTCCGCCTAGTGATACGACCATTGGGCTGCTAAGTCAAAGATGCCGAGTTCGACTGCAAAGCATGCACCTCTGACTTTTCAAAGTCATGTTCGTATTAAATTAGGGTGCATATAGACATGATTTTCGCGAGCGTTTGCTAGAATGATCGACGAAATGTGCATTCCGATTGGTTCTTCAAATTGAACATCCAATTTTAACGCGCTTAAACGGTGAAGGAAAACATCGCAAGGAAACCTGCATCCGCGCGAGATTTAGAATTGATATTTAGGACGGCATATCAGTCTGCCAACCCGTATAAGGCCGGCGTGGTGGACCATGGCCTTATACCTCTCATTCTGAGAGGAGACACGTCCCCAGCAATGGTTTGATGATTAAAATAAATAATTGTAATAAACGAGTTCACAAAATTTCGTGACGTAGCTATTGACCGTTGAAGAGTTCCTTTATCTGGAGCTGGAGCTAATCCTGGATGTCAATTCATGTCACGCTTACCATAAAAATGCATTGTCATTGGAACTGAACCAACATATAAAAATTCAACTCTGTAGAATACGAGGAAGTGGTTCTAATTCAGCTTGCAAGATTTCACCCTAACATACAATCATTGCAAGTTAAATAAAAGCTTGTAATAATTATTATAGCTGCTATTTTCCGAATTAATTTGAAAACGGAACAGTTCTTTTTTAAATAAGCTGTCACTCGGATATGCTAAAATGCGGCCAGAGATGATGAATTTATGACCTTCTTCGCGTGATAGGTAATTCATTGACAAAAGTTAGCAACGGAAACTCCCCTAATCACAATACTTTCCACAAAAGTGATATGACATGGCGTGATCAACATGAGACGAGCCACGCCCTTTCTTAAAAAAAAATAAAGATATCTGCTATCCTTATCTGTTAATTAAAATGATGAAGTGTTTATTGTAATGGAATAAATTCTCTTGCAAAAAACACTTATCTTATCGTCAAACCTGTTTGTAACCGTCTTTATAGTATGTAATTCTAATTATTATTGCTTCGTAAACAACGATGTGTTTAAATGATGATAGTAGTCAAAATATTTACTTTTTAATTGTGAAAATATGTCATGGCTAATAAACATGTTAGATAAAACGAGGCGGTGGAAGTTTTCTGTGTTCGTTTGGAGTTAAAACTTACAACGCACGCCGAATATTCTGAAACTAAGCCATAATGTGTTAATGGAATGTTTGCGGACCATTGATTAATAAGGACAACAGATAATCCGATATTCACACACTGTAAATTGATCCTTTTAAGTCACTTTAACGCAGTCATTTCCCATCTGACGACCTCTGAGAAGAAACGCCAAAACAAACTCGGAGAATCATGGTCTCTTTTAAAGTTCAGACGATAGTAATATTATTAGATGGCAAATTTCATGCATAAAGCATACGGCGTGATAATTTCTTACTAGTAGCACCATTCCTTTATTTAACGTATTTCAAATTTTAGTTTTGTTCCATAAGCTATTGAAATAGACTGTTTAACTCATCTGATAGTCAACAAGGTAATCACAATTCACCAAATTGTATCAAATAAAAAAAGTTTTTTAAACTAAAACCATGTTTTACTACAATACAAAATGTTCAGTTCGGAATGGATAAGAGAGACTTACTGTGTACTGAGAACTGACTGAAAGATGACATCGTATTAACGCGTCATATAACACTAATTGTAAATATGAGACGCGCAATAAGGAGAATTAATTGATATGGTTGGAACTTAAGATGGGAAAATACAACGAGACAAACATTATTGTGGGTATCAACATCTGGATCTGGAGGCCTAGTACGTAACTTATTGGCTTACACATTCATTGCTATAGAGGAGTGTGCCTCGCGAGTGCGACAATGTTATATTGTTGTCGTTGTCTCTATCGCTCAAGATGCGAACGCGTGCCCGACATGTGAACCAACAATATTTTTGCAACATTTCCGAGCGTATTTCTTATGTTCCGAAATTTAGAGATTACTCTTTTACTGTATTAAATATAACGAACATTTTTTTGTAGAAGGATATTCATTATAATTATTATCTGGGGACCCAATGAGTCAAAAATGGTTCTGTATTGATAGATTAAGGGGAGGGGACGGGAAGGAGTCCAGTAACTATCTCCCAATAGCTGTTCTGAGTGTCATGTCAAATGTACTTGAACGTCATCAAAAAAAAGACTGGTTAATTACCTTGAACATTATCATTTTATATATCTTCGCAGCAATTTGGCATTCGTAAAGGTAAATCCACCACCGACCCAATACAAGATTTGCTTAACAATATAGTTCATAATATAGACAAAAATAAAAGGGTGTTACCAATGTTGATAGATCTGGCAAAAGCCTTTGACACCATTCCAATTCCTTTGTTCTTTCTAAAACTGGTAAGGATTGGTGTCAAGGGCTTGCAATTAGATCTTTTCCGAAACTTTGTCTCGGATCGCACTCAAATGGTTAATAAATATACGATAATAGCGAAGGGCTACCCATCTTTTACGGAGTACCCCAAGGAAGCGTACTAGGTCCGACGCTCTTTCCAGTCTTTATAAAAGACGTATGCAACCGTTTTTAATCGATAATTACCAATCTTTGTTCGTGTCACATTTCAACCTACGTGGCTACACGTCATACTATTATCCCAATGAAAGAAAGTCGTCATATTCTTCGTAATACTCTTGACTATGATAGTTATGTAGTTACACACATACACGAATGCACGCACGGACGCACGCACGCACGGACGCACGCACGCACGCACGCACTGACGCACGCACGCACGGACTTGACGGACGGAGGTGTACTTAATGTACACCCACAGTTCGCCGGTATGTTTAGGTCCCATGTAATAGGGGGCGAGCCTATTGCCATTCACCGGGCCCAAATCCAGACTCCGAGCTGCTACTGGGAATTTCAGAGAAAAACCCAATAACACTTTGCTCGACCTGGGGATCGAACCCAAGACCTCTAGCGTAGCAGTCGCGATTGGGACCACTAGACCAACGAGGCAGTCTGATTTTTAAATAAGATAAACATTAATTTAGACGGATAAATTTGACGTTATTACAGATTTCCTAAAACGAAACTGAAAATGAAATGAAAAAGAAAAATGTCTTTATTATTCTAAGAAATATAATTGAGTTGTATACAGCCCTAGACCCCACACTAGGATTCCCTGTGTCGTGGGGTCTAGTCTCTCGAAATGGAAGACCATTTCGAGACTATAATATAAACACAACTGTCGTCGTCATTTCAAAGACGTAAATACAGAATGTGAAGGGAAATTTCGATATGGCGGGTGGGACTCGCGTAGGCTTAGTTGGTCTATGAACAACTAAGACCTGGTGTATTTTGAAACTGCCCGCAGTCGAATTTTCCCTAAGGCAGAACAGCATAAAGCTGAGCGCCACCCTTTTTCCTTCCGGAGATGGAACGCACTTTTAATATTTGCCCAAATTTTAATTTTTAAATGTGTCTAAAGTCATTTCAATTTTTTTGTATGTATCTCATATCTTGTTTTGCAGGAAATAAATTGTTTTTCTTTCTTATCTTTTTATTAAAAGAAAAACCAACTCTTTTCAATTAGTCAGCACAGATT
This sequence comes from Subacronicta megacephala, assembly GCA_958496365.1. Classification (NCBI taxonomy): domain Eukaryota; kingdom Metazoa; phylum Arthropoda; class Insecta; order Lepidoptera; family Noctuidae; genus Subacronicta; species Subacronicta megacephala. The sequence goes on from OY292543.1 coordinate 3,722,371, forward strand.
GAAAGGCATTAAAACAAATGCTTATAGCTATTTTTTAATCAGTATCACTAATCAATACTTCACGGTGGTAAGGAAGCTGTTTTGCTGATTGTTTCGAGGTCATGGTCGCCTAACTAACGTTTTGTGTTCCGAATGATTAGAACTGCGCTTCGTTCGGTGAGCGAGAGGTCCGGAGGCCCAATTCCTCCCCCAATCCCCTTCCTTCTCCTTTTCTCTTTCCCCTCCCTTTCCCTAAATAGGCTCGGCAACGCATCTGCAACTCCTTTGGTTTTGCAGATGTCCATGGGCGGCGATGACTACTTACCATCAGGTAGCTCGCCTGCTCGTTTGCCGAGTTATCCCATAAAAAAAAAAAAAAAGAAAAAAAGAACTGTCTGTCAAAATGGCTTGTCAAACGTCGCAGGTACACCGGTCCCTACACAGTGGTGCAGCGTGGGCTTTCGCCGCCCGGGGCCGGTTGGACATTCGCCGTAAACCCCTAGTAGTATTGTTGTGTAAATAAAAAAGTTTAGGACTGCCTCATTAGTCTAGTGGTCCTGGGTTCGATCCCCAGGTCGAGCAGTGTTATTGGGTTTTTCTCTTACATTTGAATTACGCGCGACATTCGAAGACCGGTCGCGGAACTAATGGTAGCGTTCCGAATGATTAGATCTGACAAAACAGAGTTATGCGATGTCAATCTGCCTGTCACGGACAAGTTTCTCTGAAACTATGCAGTCTATCAAATCACTTCGATTTTTCGGTGGTAGTTTTGATGACAGGTTTCTGAATAGTGACTGTTTAAAAGGGAATTGATTTGGAGCTTTTGCATCTAATCTCATGTAACAGAGAGGCTATCGTCAACCAATATCAACCAATAGGAACAAATCCAAACTAACAGCCATTTTCTCCTGTTCCAGATTAAAGCCAGCCAACAAATCAAGACTGAATCTACATAGAACTATGTAGCTAACGTATACATTAGATTAATACATTCCAATGTTGTACTGAACCAGTACCTAATATTATGAGAATTGGCCGCCATTTTACGTAACGCGGGAAAAAAAACAAGATGGCGACGCCTGTGAAATCTGTCAAAGAGGAGAATGAGAGCGATGAGGCGCATGAGAAGTTGTTGGAGGGAAACCAGGTGTTGATAGTGCCGGCCTCGACGCAAAATCAAGATGGGCTGCTGACTTGCAAGTCTTCGAAGAAAGGTGAGTGGTTTTAACCCCCGATGCAAAAACGACGGGGTGTTATAAGTTGGACGTGTCTGTGTGTGTGTGTGTGTGTGTGTGTCTGTCTGTGGCATCGTAGCTCCCGAACGGATGGACCGATTTGGATTTAGTTTTTTTTTTGTTTGAAAGCTGAATTAGTCGGGAGTGTTCTTATTAACTTAGATGTGGTGATAGCTGTGAATGCTGTCTTTATTCACAATTTATTTATTTTATATTATGTACAAAGTATTTCATGAAAACGTGAAACATGAAAAGTGTACAAAACTGTACAAACAGTTTGTCTGTGGAATCGAAAATGTCAGCGCATGTTGCTTCAGTACTCGAAAATCTAGGAAAACCTTTGGAAAGAGATGGTCCACACCGCAGTTTCTGTTTTTTTTTTATCCGATCGCTACCAACCTTTACAGGATCACTAAACATTGCCTGAAAATTTCATCAATATCTTTTATATCAACCCGTCAATGGCCATATTGTAGACACGATGCAAAATCTATTGTTTTGCCCCAAAGACGTATTATTTTATAGACGCGTTATTCACGAACATTACGGCCATCAAAAACAGCACAACTATTAAATACCGACTAATACGTGCGAAGAAAGAGAAAAAAAAAAAATGCCACCTCAAGGTGTTGTCCTGTCGTTAGTAAGAGACGAATTATACATTTTTAGTTACGTTACGATTAAGTTCTGCATTCTAATTGGTCAAGCACAACGCTGGTTGGTGTTTAATTAAACGCGATCCGGGCAATTGCCTTGATTTCTTGTTGCCACTTTAGAGAGTGGGTAACGTATCTATAGTTTATTCATCGTTGTTTTGCCCTCATGCGGCAACTACGTGCGTCAGTGATTTTTTGTGAACATCAGTAATATTAGGTCTCCTCTCAAAACGAGAGGAATCTGGTTATAGTCCACCACGCTAGCCTACTGCGGATTGGCAGACTTCACACGCCGTAGAGTAAATCTCTCAAGCATGCAGGTTTCCTCACGATGTTTTCCTTCACCGTTTAAGCGGCGAGAGCGTGCAGTGATACAGCTGCAGAGTCAAAGGATTCGAGTTCGAATCTTAGGCATGCATCTATGACTTGTCGAAGTTATGTGCGTATTAATATAATAAATTCTAATACGCGTATAAACAAAAGCATACAAATAAGGTAAATTATACAATGATTCATAGAACTCGTCATTGTTAATATTTTGTTATAAAGAGTTTTCGGAATTGGTTTCATATATCACGTGCGGAGTATGAACAGTCATACTTATCAGGGATGCAATGCGTAAATTCGCATTGTGATCTGTTAAAGAGGACACAGTAATCCTAATATAACTATGAACACACACATCAAGCTATACAAAACCAGTATAGGTTGGCCGTGAATTGTACGGAAAACCTTTACAATGGGAGGTCACTAAGTTATCTTAGTGAAGGAACAATACGACCGCGGGCAAGATTCGAACCTGCGTCTTCTGGTTAAGTACACCAGACGCTATGACCGCTAAGCCACCGCGACTCCCACCAGCCATGTCGAAATTTGCCTTAACATTTTTGACGTCGCCTCAAAGACGTAAATTAAAAATGTGAAGGCAAATTTCGACATGGCAGGTGGGAGTCGCGGTGGATTAGCGGTCATAGCATTAAGTATTTAATACAGTAAGCATACAAGTTATTTTAATAACTTAGTAATCTTTGCATGGAAAATGCCTAAAAACACAAAAAGATAATGGGAGGTCAGTCTAAACTGGTTTTTTATAGCTTGACGTGTAGCCGTGTGTACGTGGATGGGTTTTTTTTTATTATCACTGATAGGCTTACGCTTGACCACAACTTGCCTGATGTTAAGCATCGAAGTGGTCTACTATATCTGTTGACGACGCGTGGCACAGCTACAGAGTAGTGGCGACGCGAAACAGCTGACCGGTAGCTCTTTAGAGTTTTATTTAAAGTAATAGTAAACGCTAAACTTCACTTTCTTGGTCAACGTCGCTCGTGTGTAGGTATAGTCAGCATCAACTAGGTATATCTGCACATACAAACTGCTCAAAATGATCGGAGCAACTAAGGAAATGAAACTTTATCTTAACGACACAAACGGTAATTTAGAATGAACACCGTAGACGACAGCTGTCATTCGGACATGTATTTTATTTCATTAAGGTAAAATTTTATGTCTTAGTCCCCGCACTATGGCAAGTGATATTCTGGTGTGCTTCGTGGAATAGAAAATTATTTATTTTAAATTTTTATTTGAAGCCCACCTATGGGTGTGCTAAGTGGAATACTTTAGGTGTGCTTCGTCTGGGTGTGCTTCGTTTGGGTGTGCTTCGTGGAATTCCTCAAAAAAACTACTGATAACCTCATCATTTTGGAAATCGGTTAAAAACACCCGTACAGTTTTTTGGAAACAACTGAAGTTAGCCGGTCCGATCCGCTGAACAGGTAAAATTGCTTAATTAAGCGTTTTTTTATACATAAAAATCGAAATTAGTAAAGAAAATAATCACAAATGCATAACACAATATGACCTTAATTGTCTTTTTACTGACTCTTTCTATTATGTACTACTTTTAAACCACTTCGGGCAGGCTTCGTTATTTCGAACAGACTATACTTACCTCAATAAAACTGACACAAAATAATAAAACTCAATTGTGGGTACTTTAATTTTTTGACGTTGACATTGTAACTTACTTTGTCAAAGACACTTGTATATTCAGTCAGTGGTTGAAAGTGGTGAGTGATTGCACGTGCGGTTAAAATGGCGAAGAGCAGATATAAGAAGCTTAAAGGTAAAGTTTTTTTTAAAATTTAACTGATAATTCATTGTGATTATTAACACTACATAGTATAAAACAAAGTGCCTTTCCGCTGTCTGTCTGTCCATATGTATGCTAAGATCTTTAATACGCAATGTATTTTGATGCGGTTTTTTTTATTAGATTACTATTGTGGTGACCGGTGCACCTCCTTGTATTATAACCTTATGAATTAAGAAAAAACAATCATAACATACCATCACGCCTGTATTCCCCGAAGGGTTAGGCAGAGGTGTACTCAATACTCAATACTCAATATATATATTGCACTCCACAATGTTAACAGGTGTTACACAGTAATTTAGTAGGTATCAATCATGGACCCTGTCGGGCACGGCAATTTAGGAGAGAGGAGGAAGGCATTCTATTTTTATATTTGTTATACCTACTACTTTTTTTAGTTTTTTAATTTTTTTTTTTTTATTTATGTTCTTAATTATTATTTTTTATAGTTATTGTTTTGTATATACTATTTATATACCGTTTATTTTATTAGCATATTGTATCAATATACCTAGTAAGATTTATATAATTATGTATTTATTATTATGTATTTAAACATATTTATAAAGTTATTTATTTGTATAGTTTGTTTTGAATATATTGTTGTTGTTAGACTTAAATGAAGGTAGTCTTCTTTGTTACTGAAGCTAATTTTATTTGTCATGGTTTTTATTTAGGTATTCGCTTATGTCGTAGTAACTCTTTTTTAATAGCATTTCCTTTAATTTCTTTATAAATATACTATCTTTTTGTTCATTTTTAATTATTTGTGGTAGATTATTATATATTTTTATTGACATAACGAATGGACTGGTTGAATGCATTTTTAGCCGAGAGTTTGGTAAGTTTAGTCTGTCTTTATGTCTTAATGAGTATGGTAGATGTTTGTCTTCTTGTGTAGTGTAAAACTCGTTGTGTTTTCTTACAAATTTGCATGATTCTAGGATATATATACAAGGTAGAGTTAAGATGTTTAGGCGTTGGAAGTGGGGTTTGCAGCTATCTGTATCTTCTATATTAACGAGAATACGCATGAGTTTTTTTTGTAAGGTAAAAAGAAAAGGTGCGTCTGTACTATTCCCCCACAGTATTACGCCGTAGCTTAGCCACGAATAGGCATAGGCATAATATGTGACAAGTGCAGTTTCTAAATTAGTTGCCTTTTTGACTTCCCGGAGGGCATATGAAAATTGTGAAAGTTTTGACTTAATTTTTTTAACGTGTGATTTCCAATTTATGTTCTTATCTATATTTAATCCAAGTAGCGTAAAGTCTTTAACTATTTCTAATTTATTGTTATTGAATATGAAATTTAATTCCAAAGAGGTCTTTTGATATGGGTGGAAGGTTATTAATTTAGTTTTTGTATAATTAATTTCTAGGTTGTGTTGGTTCATCCAGGTAAGTGTATTATTAAGTAGATTAGTTAGTTTATTATTTATATTTATATTATTTTTGCACGAGATTAAAAGGGAGATATCGTCGGCGAACAAAACACAAGGACCCTGTATATGTTTAGGTAAATCATTGATGTAGATGAGAAACAAGAGACAGCCAATAACACTACCTTGTGGGATTGAGGCATTTATGACTTCTGAGTCTGAGCGAAAGTTTTTTATTTCTTTTGTGCTTTGATTGAAAAATTCAATTTCTACTTGATGCTCTCTATTTTTTAAGTATGACGTAAACCATTCGTGTGCTTTGCCACGAATCCCTATTCCGTGTAATTTATTTAGTAGAATATTAAACTGAACTTTATCGTAAGCTTTAGTCATGTCTAATAAAACACCTATTGCATATTGTTTGTTATTAATAATATTTAGAGCCTCTTGTATATATTTATAGACAGCTAGGGTCGTGGATCGGCTTTTACGAAATCCGTTTTGGGATTCATTAAATACATTGTATTTTTCACAGAAAGAATAAACACGGTTACACATGGCTTTTTCGAAGATCTTTGAGGCTGTAGGTAGAAGGGCTATGGGGCGGTAGTTGTTGGGATCTGTTCTTGTATTTTTTTTGTATATAGATTTAATAATTGCTTTTTTTAGTAGGTCAGGGAACACTCCTTCTTCAAAAGACTGGTTAATTAGTAGATAGAATGGTAGGGTTAGTTCTTCTGCACACTGTTTAATCAAGAGAGGTGGAAGCTCATCAATACCGTGGCTTTTTTTGCTTTTTAAGCTTTTTAGTAGCTTATTTACTTCCCAAGCATCAATGGGGCTTAGAAACATAGTGTTTTCCGTCGGTGACAGTACAGGAGTAACGTTCGGGTTAACGCTTGAGCTTTGTGAGGGACTGGTCTGTCCGATGGACGCAAAAAACTTGTTAAAAATGTTGGCTACTTGTATAGGTTCAGATGACGTAATATTGTTTATTTTTAGCTCTATATTATGTTTTTCACTTTTTATTTTCTTATTTGTTTGTTCATTAATTACACTCCACATGGTTTTAACTTTATTATTCGATTTTTTTATTTTATTTATGTAGTGTAGTTTTTTTGAAGCAGTAACAGATTTTTTTAATATTTTTTCATATTTTTTATAATATTCCGCGAGTACAGGGTTAGTGGTTTTTAGTGTGAGAATTTTTAACAGTGGGTGTACTAATGTACACCCACATTTCGCCGGTATGTTTAGGTCCCATGTAATAAGGGGCGAGCCTATTGCCATTAACCGACTCTTAAAACAATCATCTATATTTTTTTAAAGTAGAACTGTTAGAGACTTCCGTCAGAAGACGACGTAACATTATGTTTTTAGGGCTTCGCCCCAATAATATCTGAATATACCAGACTGTATAACGGTCTAAACCCTATTTTATTTACATTTAACTTGGCGCCCTGCTACGTTCCCCGACACTATGATTACATAGTATAAAACAAAGTCGCTTCCCGCTGTCTGTCTGTCCTTAAGTATGCTTAGATCTATAAAACTACGCAACGGATTGTGACGCTGTTTAATAAATAGAGTGATTCAAGAGGAATGTTTATATGTTTAACTAGCTTTCCGCCCATGGCTTCGCCCGTGTGGTTCCTCGGCTTTTCTGCATTAATTTTTTTCCCATTTTTGCATCATATTTCATTTCTGCTCCGCTCCTATTGGTCTTAGCGTGATGATATATCCTAGCCTTCCTCGATAAATGGGCTATCTAACACTGAAAGATTTTTTCTAATCGGACCCGTACTAAGGCGAACGAGGCCACGAAACTGTGGAGGCGGTAGTGTATGTTGGACTCGTACCGACTAAAAACCAGCACTTGCCTCCTTTGCCCTATGTCGGTGCGGGCGAATATGCTCGCACGAAGGTTTGCGCGCTGTTCGAGGGAGGTGAAGATAACGCTCTTCAGAACGTACTGCACTTCCCTCTACAGAAAGAAAGAAAGAAAGAAACGTTTAATCACTATAAAAACAGCGAGTACATATAAACACAAGTAACAATAAATATTTAAACTAAACAAACAGAAGGTACGGTGGCCAGCACATCAAGCCACCACAAAATGTCAAATTGATCGATTAATTTTGATCTTAATTATCAACAATTTAAGGTTCAAAATCACTCGTAGAAACTCGACAGTTTAGTCTACACGTGCAGTCTTTGGGCGAGGTACGGAGCCCTACGCGTCCAGTTCAATAACGCGCTCAGGGGCCGTATTACCACGTATTAATGCCATCATTTTTACGTTGTGAAAGAGGGACGCCACTATTTAACCTGTAGAGCGGCATCCCTCTCTCACAACCTAAAAATGATGGCATTAATACGTTGTTATTCGGCCCCAGGGCTGTATTGGGGCTGCCTTGTTACTGCAGCGCTTCAGGTATGTTCGCTGGGGCGCGCACCAATTGTTTCTACGCGACCATGCGTCTCTGGTGCGTAGGGTGTTGAGCAGGACTAATGCCGTCATGGGGATGATCGCGGAGCGGATGGATTGCCCATACATAAGGCACTGTTGTCATAGGCATGTGGCCGTCACAGGCCCGCTTAGATATTAAGTCTTCCTGTTAGTTTTTATTTTTATTTTTTTGTGTTTATTTGTGCAGTGCAGTGATAGCCTTGTGATATGACCATTGGACTGCCAAGTCAAAGGTCTCGAGTTCGAATCCAGGGCGCGCACCTCTATCTCACGCGCTTAAACGGTGAAGGAAAAACATCGTGAGGAAACCTGCCTGCATGCCTGAGAGATTTTCTTGACGGCGTGTGAAGTCTGCCAACCCGCAGTAGGCTAGCGTGGTGGACTATAGCCTAATCCCTCCCGTACTGAGAGGAGACCCGTGCCCAGCAGTGGGACAATGTAATGGGTTAATGATGATGATGATGATGAGTGTTTATTTGTATGTTTGTGTACTCCACATTTATGAGTTAAGATTGCTCGAAGTAAATGTATTTTATTTTATTTTTATTTTTTTATTTATTCACGGACATAGGATTCATAGCCACAAGAATTAGTTGTAAACTTAATTACATTACCAATTCACAATGTTTCGACCTTACACTCCTACTAATAAGTATTAAAATTCATCACCACACATTGTACTTACAACGAAACTTATTTTATCTTCGGCCGAAGTTGTTTACATAATAAACTATGTACTTTATACCTAATAGGTATGTTATTGTAAAATTTCCGATACAAACAAAAGAGGTATTTATTGTAATTATATAAATAGAGGATGTGTTAGTGCGCATGGATCGACATAAATTTTTGAGGAAGAATAATGTTGCCAGGTTCAATCTCAGATCAAATAAAAAGTAAAGATGAAACTTTGCGAACAAAGAAGTGAGGCCGGCTAAAACTACACCTAACCGTGTACAACACACAATTACACGTATACCGAATCTACGCCTTATCTTGTCAGTCGAGCTATCGAGCTATCGAAAGCTCGACTGACAAGATAAGGCGTAGTTAACTAATACATGTGTGCGTGTAATTGTGTGTTGTACACGGCATGGCGTAGTTTTAGCCGGCCTCACTTCTTTGTTCGCAAAGTCCATCTGTACTTTTTATTTGATCTGAGGGTCCAATGCAGTAACAGGATCGGACTTCGCTACCCCGGGCTATTGTATCCTTGACTAGTAAATTACCTATAGTAGTTTTGGAATACGTAATTTTGCTGTTGATAAATTAAAAACACTTTGCACCTTGCGGTATGCTTGGGATGTAACATAATTTGGAATTTTGTTTTCTATTTCCTTTCGCCCTCTTTCGTATTTTCCCCCTGGTCCAGTGTGTTAAAGTTCGGAATGGAATGTTGAAATAGGGACAGCTACAGTAGCTACATAAAAAAAAAACGTAATCAAAAATTTTTTAAAGCGACAATTATAAAATTACAGAAACAGCCTTGAGCTCCAAAGCATTTTATTTTAATTTTTCGCAAATTGAATAAGTAACTTATTCACAATTGAGTAATAAAACCTTTGCTTATAAATCGTTATGGAACAAGATTTTGGTGTAAAATACAGGATTCGGTCGGTCGTAGAATTGGTCAAATTGGCTGTTCTGGGTGTTAAATAACAATTACGTTGTAAATATCCGAATATTTATTACTTACAGACATATTTAGGAGTCATATCATGAATCTATTATCGCGTACGTGCTAACGGAGGTTGTTTATTTAGCTATTACGGTGAGTTCACACGTTGTTAGTTACTTGCCCTTTTACTGGACTGAAGAATCATAAAATAACATACCATCACGCCTGTATTCCCCGAAGGGTTAGGCAGAGGTATACTTATCGATCACCCACAGTTCGCCGGTATGTTATGGTCCCATGTAAGTAATGGGGGCGAGCCTATTGCACTTCACCGGGCACATATCAAATCACAATTTGGTGCAGTAAACACAGTATTAACCTTTATTTGCTCACAACAGTTGTTTACACATATACATTTCATATTGATAACAATTAACTCAGCATTAGGGTAATCGTTTATTATAGATAAGCACATCACGCACTATATTATAAATGTATTACTTAATATGTTTACAATGATTAACGTCGGTATATGATATTTTTCTCGGTAAAACGCACCGCGCCGTGCCCTCATTTAACATATCATTGGTTATTTTAACCTTCGTATTATTACGTATATTTACTTCGTACATTTTGTATATTTTTGTTGTGTGTTCCGTGAAAAAACCATCGTCTATACCATCACGCCTGTATTCCCCGAAGGGGTAGGCAGAGGTGTACCGGCGAACGATGTACTTACAATAAAATTGTGAAAGTTTAATTTTTTTTAGCATATTCTGTGTTTATTTCAGTTTTTTTTTTTATGGGATAACTCGGCAAACGAGCAGGCGAGCTACCTGATGGTAAGTAGTCAACGCCGCCCATGGACATCTGCAAAACCAAAGGAGTTGCAGATGCGTTGCCGAGCCTATTTAGGGAAAGGGAGGGGAAGGAGAAAAGGAGAAGGAAGGGGATTGGGGGAGGAATTGGGCCTCCGGCCCTCTCGCTCACCGAACGAAGCGCAGTAACGAAACGCTACTACTCGGACGTCGGTCTTCTGCGAGAGTGTGGTACTACCCCGGTCGAGCCGGCCCATTCATGCTGCGAACAGCGTGGCCCTACCACAACATAAAAGTTTTGAATTGGGACGAAAAATACTTTCACTTTTTCATGAATAACAAGATTTCGAGCGTTCCACTTTCCATAACAGAAATCCATTTGGACAAGTGATAAATTCATTTGTTGCAACCTGAAAACATAAATTTCGCTGTGTTATACTCGCCAATAAAAATCGCTAAACTAGACGGCATGGCGTGCTAGTGCCAATGACGTCACGTCTGGGCTTACTAGGTCATTTTTGTGACCTAGAACAATCAGACTGCCTCATAAGGCTAGTGGTCTTAAGCGCGACTGCTACGCTAGAGGTCCTCGCTACGATTCCCAGGTCGAGTAGTGTTATTAGGATTTTCTGTGAGATTCTCGATGGCAGGTCGAAATTTGGATTTGCCTGATTGATGGCAATAGGCTTGCCCTATTACATGGGATCTAAACATACCAGCGAACTGGGTGTACAGTCATGAACACCAATATGTACAGCACAGGTCGGCAGCACATCAAGATACCACAAAATATCTTTTTGTATTTTTTAGGCATTTTCCATGCAAAGATTATTAAGTTATTTTAGTGAAGGAAAAATACGACCGCGGGCAGGATTCGAACCTGCGTCTTCTGGTTAAGTACACCAGACGCTATGACCGCTAAGCCACCGCGATTCCCACCCGCCATGTCGAAATTTGCCTTCACATTTTTAATTTACGTCTTTGGCATCGTACGACATCATATTTGCTGTAAAGCATGTCATGTTGGTTGAGAAGCACATTTTCAACAGATGTCACTGACGTCGCCTCAATACGTAAATTAAAAATGTGAAGGCAAATTTCGACATGGCGGGTGGGAGTCGCGGTGGCTTAGCGGTCATAGCGTCTGGTATACTTAACCAAAAGACGCAGGTTCGAATTTTTCCTTCACTAAAATAACTTCCCACAAAATGTCAAATTTTCTCAGTGGATTTTGAACTTAATCATCAACTAATTAAGGTTTAAAATAATTTGACGAAATTTGATAGTTTTGGAAAACCTTATGTGCTGGCGACTGTACCTACACTTTCAGTAAAATTCAACAATGATTTTCTCTGAAACTTGATTACAATAATGCAATGTTGAGCTGACGGGGCCTTTAAACGCATACTTTACTGATATGAACAATATTTCGATTTTTGAATCGATACTCTAGATAGGGTTGCACACTTTTTTTACTAGAAACGAAGTATATTCAGGTCTATGAAGAATATTAAACAGTAATTTAGAAAAATGATCAGTATTTTATTTGTTTGTGGCTGCGCTGCACTGAGCAGTGAATGCCCTCTGACTAATTATAATGTAAACAGTATTTTGTATACTTTATTTTTGTTCAACAGTAAAAAATATAATTTAGTGAAAAACAGTATAATTTAGTAAAAAACAGTATAATTTAGTGAAAAACAGTATAATTTAGTGAAAAACAGTATAATTTAGTATAATACTGTTCAAAACAGTATAGTTCCAGCAACCCTAACTCTATAAGGAAATTGTTTTCGAACTTCAATGAATGTGTTTATATTTTTGCTCGTGACTGTACATCGAGTACACCTCTGCCTGACCCTTCGGGGGAATACAGGTATGGTGGTAGCAAAACATGCGTAAGTAGTACAAGCTAGTAACGCCGTCTGAACCAGCATTTAAACATAACAATGCAAGGATATCATCAAAAATTGTAGACTTGCACGCAATAATTAGGCATCCGTTTCTATATATTGCCAGTTCTCGGGTAGAAGCGGTCAGTGCAATGTGTGATAACAATATTTGTGATACAAAGGAAGGTATGTGAACAATCATTTTTACCCTCGACCGATAAAAGGGGGTGTTATAATTATAACTGGGTGGCTGTGGGATCGTAGCTCTGAAACGGATGAACTGTTTTTATTTTCACAAAGAAATGAATTTTCTAATTAAAGAAAATTTCTAGTGAAAGAAAAATTCGATCTCAGGCAGGGTTTGAACCTGCGTCTCTCTGGTTAAGTACACCAGACGCTTTGCCAACTAAGCTACCGAGACCACTGCCTGTGATGTCAAATTTCTACGTCTTGAGGCGACGTCGGCTCTGTTTTTATTTGTTTGAAAAGTGACTTGATCGTGAGTGAAGATCATCAGCTCCTTTCTAATTGATGTGAGCTACTTCGACAGGTTTGATCGATTCGAGATATCCTGTTCATTCTTTTCAGTCAAAAACAAAGTCCCCCTCCGCGTCTGTTCACGATAAACTCAAAAACTACTGAACGGATCTTCATTCTGTTTTCACCAATAGACAGAGTGATTCATGAGAAAAGATTAGGTGTATAACTTGTTTAAGGTTTTGTGTAAATTGTTTGAAATATGACGATAACACCCGTTCGAAACTGGGGCGGGTTTCTAGTTTGTAATAATAAATCGAACGGCATTGGCCCAGTGGTAACGGCCGTGAGATATAGGCCGTAGGTTCGAACTCAGACAGGCGCTTTACTCTGTTTAAATTCATCACCACTGCTCGCAAAACGGTGAAGAAGAAGGTGAGAAACCAGCATGTCCCAAAATTGGAAGACATGACATGTACCAATCCGCACTGGGCCCGCGTGGTGGATAATGGCCCACTCCTTCTCACTGAAAGGAGGCCCTTGTCCCAGCAGTGGGAACATTATACACCGATTATGCTTTATGCAAACATCATTCAATTGACCTATACCTACAATCTACATAATATTCAGAATTACGTAACTTTCTTATATTTTTCTGTGAATCGATTGTATAAAGTTTTTTTCTAGAACAATGTCTTTGGACTCTGCACTCAATTTATCTGAAGCATCTCACTTGCCCTCATATAGACTTATTGTGTGCTTTTATTGACATCCATTGGTTCAGGCTTCTGTAATGAAAGAAAGATGTGTCCACAGTGACAGATCAATTGCAACTGAGTCACGGATTTGTCAAAATATACCTTCCTTTATCGTCTATTCCAGTTTTTAATAGACTGCGAGCAGGATTCGAATCTGCGTCTTCTGGTTAAGTACACCAGACGCTATGACCGCTAAGCCACCGCGAGTCCCACCCGCAAGCTAGAAATTTGTCTTCACATTTTTTAATTTACGCCTTTGAGGTGACGTAAAATTTTTCCTTCATTACAATAACTTTATAATCTTTGCATGAAAAATGCCAAAAAAAATACAAAAAGGTAGTTTTTGATAGAGATGCCTAAACCTACTGCATTATTTTGAACGCTATAACAACACAGTCCTAATCGGTGTCTTTATTGTTTTGATGAGCGTACATTGACTCATTCGGGTTGTTTAACCTACTGATTCACGGTAAAACAGCTGTTGTTTTGAAACAGAGGACAGTTATTCGATTTGCAGTATCTTTATTCTTATTTTAAGATAATCAATCGACTTCAAAAAGGAGGAGGTTCTCAATTCGTCTGTATGTTTTTTTTTTTGTATGTTTGTTACGTGATATCTCCGTCAATTATGGATCGATTTCGATAATTATTTTGTTTGGTAGGTCATACTTCAGAATTGGTACCATTTAAATTTTATTGAAATCGGTTCAGCGGTTTTAAACAAATCAACAAAAATCTAAAATTGTTTACATCGATGATATTATCGTTTACTCCGAAACATCGCTGTCTCATTGGAGCAGTGCGTTAAGTTGGCTTACAAGTACTTATAAACAACACTTTCCACTTAAAATTATAAAATAAAATTACCTACTTTTAACAAAAAAGTGAAACCACGTTCAAAAAATAATAAAATTATTTTGACAAACAGTTAAAATGGTTTTCCTCCGCTTCGTTAAGATGATTATAAGTTATGCTGTATGTTCAATGGAGATGCAATGATGATATAAATAAAGTAAAGCGCCTGTCTGTTTTCAAATTTACGACCTACAACTCGGTAAGTCGCGGCCATCACCAATGGGCCACCGAGAGAGCATATCAAAAGTCCCAATTATATCCAGAAGTTATATGGTCATAAGCATCAATATATTTAACACAATACTTGTCAAAAGGTCGTCTTTGTCGCAGGTGTTTGGCGGATAATTATGCATTTATTTATTTGTTTAGGGAAAAACAGCTTTTATTCATTTAAAATTCAGCCTGTACTTTCCTCCTATATTTATAGAGCAATTTATGTCAAGGTTATGTTGTTCGCTGCTTGTATACCGAAATCTTTTGTCGACTATACTCATGCCTTCGCCGGTATGATTCATCATCATCATCATCAACCCATTACATTGTCCCACTGCTGGGCACGGGTCTCCTCTCAGAACGAGAGGGATAAGGCTATAGTCCACCACGCTAGCCCACTGCGGGTTGGCAGACTTCACATGCCGTCAAGAAAATCTCTCAGGCATGCAGGTTTCCTCACGATGTTTTCCTTTACCGTTTAAGCGTGTGATAATTAATATTAATACGCACATGACTTCGAAAAGACAGAGGTGCGTGCCCTGGATTCGAACTCGAGACCTTTGACTTGGCAGTCCAGTGGTCATATCACAAGGCTATCACTGCTATGCACTGCCCGTATGATTAAATGCTATTTATTTCTAAATAAATATCTATTAGTGTAGTAGTGTCTTTGAATGATCTATTTATGTAAATAGATCATTCAAAGACAATTTTATAAGTCAATGTTTTACATTTTTTTTAAGCTAGATGGCGATGGTATGTTTATGTCCCATTTAATAACGAGCCTCCGGAATCCACACTCTGAACTGATACTTTAGATCCCCCAAAGCCAAATTACTTTAAAACTCCTATTTCTAGTTTTTTTTTTCGCTTTAAATTTACAAAATACTGATTCATTATTTATCTAATACACTATTCCTTCTAGTTTGTCCCATATACATTTTTGGTATCGCTTTTGACATACTTACATACCACATAGGTAACGTTTGAAACGTTTTTTTAACAAACTTTTATTTAACTTGCAATGTATGTACAGTTTGTTCGAAATAAGTAAGCCGATCGGAAGTTGTCTGCAAGTTGTTTAGAAGTCGTAAATTTTAATAGAAAGAGTCGGTGTAAAGATAATTAGACTCGTTTATGATTCACATTTCTAATTAGTTTGTTTACTAATTTCGATATATATTAAAACACTTAATTATACAATTTTATCACCGCCGTAATTCGGAACGGCTAACTTCCGATCGGCTTACTTATTTCGAACAAACTGTATGACATGTACGCATATAACTGTTTGTTCGGGAAGATTCTTTCAACTCAATTTTGAAGCAGATATCTTTAACTGATTGAGCTAAAATGTTGTATACACGTTTAATTTGGAAGACAATGCATGGTTAGGTGACGTCATTCTAAATCCAATATGGCGGAACACCCAAGATGGCGAACCAGTTATTTTTAATGCACTCCTACAATATGGGTATCAAATGAAAGGGCTTGCTGAGAATAAATCGAAAAATAAAGTGACGTCACTCTAAATCCAATATGGCGGACTAAGCTTTTTTATGCTTTTCTACATTATGGGTATCAAATGAAAGGACTTGCTGAAAAATTACTAAAAAGTAAAAAATATTTCCTCAATAGTTAATTATTATTGGCACAAGTTTTATCTCTAATTCGTAGTATTCGTACATTGACTCGGCAGTGGTTTGTGAGTCATACAACTCATACACTACATTTGAACAGCTGTTGATAAAAGTGGGCGCGTCTCCGTGGATCTGTTTTATGTTATCGTTGTTTCCTCGTTTTTTTTGTTGCTAACACATTACCCAGTTATTTGATACTAAGATATATATTTACATACATACACTCACGCCTTTCTCCCACAGGGGTAGGCAGAAACTATAGACACTTGCTACAACTGTTGCACAACTCTTTCACATCTTTTCATACACACGCGCCGGTTGCGAGTACCTACGCATATGACCTTTTTGGAGGACCTCGCCGATAAGTTCGATGTATGTCCTTCTAGGGTGACCTCTGCCTGATTATTTATTCATTGCATAGGTAGTAACAAAAACAACAGAACAACGAGAACAATTTATCATATCGAATTATCATCATCACCAGCCTATATTCATCCACCGTAGGACGTAGGGTTCTCCTAGTGAACGCCATATCGAATTGCTTTGGTTATGTTATGCTTTTGATAAGAAAAAAGGAAAAAATAATGTTTACTGATATAATAGCTTTATTATGTCCAAATAGTAGGGTTATATTGTGAAAGAAGTTATGGACAAAAACTAGATAGGTATAAAATGCTTGTTCAGAGCAAAAGTTGAATAATTTGTACTGCGTATAGGTACTCTTTATATACTATCCAGAAATTTAACGTCACGGTACATCGACAGCGACATCTCTCATTATTTAAATTAATCAAAATCATATTCCGTCAGTATTTACAAAGACAAATCGTTTCGCGATAAAATAAAGAACAAAGGTTTCTGTAACGTTAATAGGATCTTTGTTTACATCACAAAGAAATCCGAAGGTTCCGAACACAAAGACTGAACCAGTCCAGTCAATTAAACCAAAGTCTAAATATAAAAGTCATTTCATATTTAGAAACATACAGGAGAGTAATGCGTCGAGCTAAACTAGGGACTAATAGCCGCTACTCACAGAATAAATTCATGAATGGAACAGAATTTGTATTGAGAATTTAAGGGGTGCTTATTCGGAGTTGGTGAAATGCAGTCACGATAGGCTAAATGACTATTTTTTTTATAGTCCCATAAAAATCATTATATATAGAGCCGAACAACAAAAACCAAATTATTTCAAAAATAAGGAAGTTTTATGCGTTCGTTTTATGCTAAACCGAGATTGCACTATAATAATTATTTAGACTTGTAACGTATGAAGAAAGTCAATATATTTTCACTAATAAACAAGACAAGATCACGTACACGGACAATGAAATTTTACTAAGAAGGAGGTTATAATAGAACATAGAAACTCTTTGCATAGCTATTGTACTTTCGCTCCTCGTAGGTGCATGTCTGCATTTATCTCAACAGATATGCCATACAATTTCTATACTAACACTTACGGGAAAGGGAAACCCTCTGAATCCCCCCCAAAAACTTTAAACAAATAAATTTATTTATTTCAATAAAGTTAAAAGATATAAGATCTTTTCAACCGACTTCAAAAAGGAGGAGGTTCTCAATTCGTCTGTAAGTTTTTTTTGTATGTTTGTTACGCGATATCTCCGCCAGTTGAGGACCGATTTTAATGATTGTTTTTTTGTTTGATAGGTCATACTTCAGAGGTGGTCCCGTTTAAATTTTATCGAAATCGGTTGAGCAATTTTGAAAATATCAACAAAAATATAAAAATTGTTTACATCGATGATATTATCGTTTACTCTAAAACATCGCTGTCTTATTGGAGCAGTGCGTTTAGTTGGCTAACAAGTACTTCTAAACAAAACTTTCCACTAAAAATTACAAAATAAAATTACTTTTAACAAAAAAGTTAAACCGCCTTCAAAAAATAATAAAATAATTTTGTCTAAAACAGTTTGGGAAGTCGGTGGCGAAAATAAAAGACCCACTCAAATAGACGTCACCGACTTCCCAAACTGTTTCGACAAAATTATTTTATTATTTTTTGAAGGCGGTTTAACTTTTTTGTTAAAAGTAATTTTATAACTTTATTAGTCAATTAAAATTATTTTTCCAATATACGTGTTTTACTTATTGTGTTTCGCTTCGAAAGGTAATGGAGCCAGACAAGTGGATGACAAACTTATTGCTACTGCTAGCATCTATGGGTTGATTATTCTAGATTATCATCATTTGAGAGGATAATTACAGCTCATATCGTAAACTTTATTAAAGGGTAATTTAAGTAATGGCACTCAAAAAATGAACAATATACCTATTCGTTCTTTTAACCTTGACAAAGACCATGAATGTACTAAGACGAAGTAATTAAACACTACATATTCCACACAACATTAACCGTTGTTCACGTCTTGTCGCCATTTATTGCTCATAAACTTAGTTATTACTGAATTCCTATGTGTACTCGGTATTATTTTTGTATGTTTATACACATCGTCATCTATATCCTGGCTTTATCCAGAGTAATTTGTTATATTTTTAATGTTAGGCAAGCCATACATAAATAATGTATTGCAATACATACCGCTGCGCCTGGTTCCTGGAGCTGAGCTTGGCATTTCCCTACGCGACCAAATCAGAAATAGAAGAACCAAAGTTGCCGAACTCCAACGCGATGGACAGACGACCTGATAAAGGTCGCTGGGAGTCGTTGGATGCAGGCGGCATATAACCGGTCGTTGTGGAAGTCTATGGGGGAGGCCTTCGCTCAGCGGTGGACCTTGGCTGATATGATGATGATGAAGCACATACGGCTACACATCTCTCTATGAATTACCAGTATAAGCTGACCTCTTATCGTACGAAAGGCCTTTACAATACGAGGCCAGCCTCTTATGAATATGTATAGCTTTATCTATAGCCGTGCGTACAAAGTGTTGTTAGTCTTTAAAATTAGTTCCAACATGAAATCCAGAAAGGATATTGCAACATGGTCTATAAAGTAATTATTAATAATTATTCATTACTTGCTATTTAGTAATAAGGTACGTTAACTCCTATAGCAACAGTTTGTAATTAATTAACGATTCCAATTTGCAAGCGATATAATTAATAAATGCATTAAAGTCAAGAATAAATCGTACCGTCAACCTTGTTTTGAAGATGCGAAGGTTAGATTGTATCAGCGAAGAATAACTTATATTTTTAAATAAAACTACGTAAGTAGGTACGTCACGGATTTTATTGTGTTATATTAATATTAGAGACTGCCTCATTAGTCTAGTGGTCCCAAGCACGACTGCTACGCTACAGGTTCTATTTCAATTGACGGGACTTGCACTGGCAGATAGCCGATGTAATACGGAGTAGAGTAACTTATGCTACTTTTATTTAAGAAATGTATATTTTAAATAAAAGAGAAAAGCCGATAAATTATTAGTATAAGTATGTAGTTATAACGTGCTTCCTTTATATATAAACAACAAGCAAGGGTCTTTGAAACAAACCTTTTCCTGATCACGCGGATCACGTGTTTTGGTCAACGTGTTTCGACATCTGTTGGGGTCGCAGAGAAAGGAAACCTTCTTGTTAACACCTCGTACTAAACTAAATGGTTGTATTACGAGTGGGTTCGCGTCGGTAGTGCAATGGGTGGGTTTCCGGCAACCACATGATCGCAAGTTCGATGTCCTAGCCATAAAAAATGTATCACTTTTAGCGATAAGATCGCCCATTGTACTATTTTGTAATTTATAACATGCACTTGGTATTATTTTTTGGTGTACATTATAGAATATTCTATCTTCTATTCTATCTATCACGAAATATGCATAAAAAATTACTGTTGTTAGTAGTAACTCTTTCGTGGATAATTAAATATACCGCATTCATGTCAAAACGCAGATGTCGTTAATATCTATATACCTAACTCTTTTGTCGAGTGTACTCGGCAATCGAAGACCGTAACTCGACCCCAATAGCTAGTGACGTCATTCCAATAATCGACGCAATAAAACCTCCCCATGAAGCCTGGAAGCCAAGGGTGATGTCATTGAAAACATTCTCCGTGACTTGTACATTCTAGATATTTCTTGGCAATGGGATAATATGGGGACTTAATAATGGAATACTTTTAACAAGAACTTTTTACTAACTGCCTTGGAAAGTACATATAAGCCGACCTCCCATTTTAAGGACATCTCAATGCGAGGTCAGCATAAACTGGGTATATGTACGTCTTTTGTACCACCGCATTGCCAAATATTCTGTCGGTAAGCAGCAAATTGCCATTTTTTTTTAAATCTACTATCGGCGACGGTATCCGCTAAACATCAATACAAGGTAACTTAGTGGTATAAAAAAAGTATATATATATGTTCCGTAGACTCTCACTTAGCTACAGTCTCAGATCAAATAAAAAGTTAAGATGGAACTTTGCGAACAACGAAGTGAGGCCGGCTAAAACTAGTCAGTCGAGCTTTCTATAGCTCGATAGCTCAACTGACAAGATAAGGCGGTGTTTCGGTATACGTGTGTGCGTGTAATTGTGTATTGTACACGGCAAAACGTAGTTTTAGCCGGCCTCACTTCGTTGTTCGCAAAGTTCCATCTTAACTTTTTATTTGATCTGAGGCTACAGTCCTAATTTGATAAACTGGTTGGCTAGAAAATCACTTAACATAACCAAAATCTAGAAATATTAAAAATAGAAATTTAATATGCTAGCACATAAGAATTTTATATACAATGTAGGTATCTCAAAGGGAATACAGATTTTTCCTAGTGCGGCTTCAGATGCTTAAACTTTTGTATACTATCGCTGTTCTACTAATGTATAACTGTATCCTAATTTAGGTACTAGTGTTTGTGAAATAAATTTAAAAAATCTCAGAGCATGCTTACTCAATTATCTACCCGTATATTCCACATCTCCAGTTCCAAAATTGGCACATTGCCAACCCGTGGGTGCAAACATCTATAAATATTATTTTTAACTTGGGCCAGATAATGGCGTGCGTTAAGAACCATTATGGAGGTCGGACACCATAGCGTACCGTGATCGTATCAATAATAATCAGTTTTTCCTATTTGTTTGTCCCATTAACCTAATTATCCTCAACTTAAGCTTTATTTAACATAACATACCATCAGCCTGTATTCCCCGAAGCGTCAGGCAGAGGTGTACTAATATACATCCACATTTCGCCGTAATGTTTAGGTCCTATGTATTACATATGTCGTGAGGGCGAGCTTAAGCTTAAGCTTGACTGCCTAATTAGTCTAGTGGCCCTAAGTGTGACTGCTACGCTAGAGGTCCTGGGTTCGATCCCCAGGACGAGCAAAGTGTTATTGGGTTTTTCTATGAAATTGTCAGTAACAGCTCGGAGTTTGGATTTGTGCCCGCCACCGCTCATCTCCTTTTACATAGGACTTTATTGCGAACTGTGGGTGTACATTAGTACACCTCTACCTAACGTGGAATACAGGTGTGACGGTGTGTTTTATCTATATATATAAAAAGCAATGCCACTATTCGTTGTAATTTTATAACTCAAGAACGGGCTCACCTATCCAAATCAAATGTTTAGGCTTTGTTCGGACTATTTAGTAGATGGTTTATGTGAAGTTTGCACAAAATCGGTCAAGCGGTTCTTCATTTATCACATTTTTTGTAACAAATGAATTTAATAAATGGCGGATCATTTTGTTCATGGCGATTTTGCTGTCAAATTGAAACGAACACGCGGGCAACGCCGTGGGCGGAAAGCTATTAGTCTTTAATTCTTCTGTTACGTTCTACGTTCGTCGTCCGCCCCCTTTATCCACATAATCAATTACGATATACTGTGTTGACTCCTTTAGTATAAATTATGACCTCACGCGGAACAACGCCCTTCAGTCTAGGGGTAGAAATGGGCCTAGAAAATAGGTTTTAGTGCCAACAATATAGATTTCCTGAATCGTTATTAAGGCTAATAGTCTGGGCGTTGGATCTGATTGCCAAAAATCACGAAATATATGATTAATAATACTTGTCTATAGTATCTATACTTTTATATTATAAAGCGGAAGAGTTTGTTTGTTCGTTTGTTTGCTTGAACGCGCTAATCTCAGGAACTACGGGTCCGATTTGAAAAATTCTTTCAGTGTTAGATAGCCCATTTATCGAGAAAGGCTATAGGCTATATATCATCACGCTAAGACCAATAGGAGCGGAGAAAAATGTTGCAAAAACGGGAAAATTAAAATGCAGAAAAGCCGTGGGCGGAAAGCTAGTTAATATAATAAAGCTGAAGAGCTTGTTTGTTTGAATGCGCTAATCTCGGGATATACCAGTCGGATTGGAAAAAAATCTTTTTGTATATGGTAGCCACATTAATGAGGAAGGCTATAGGCTATCTAGCATCACGCTACGGTCCTTAGGAGCGGGACAAAGTGAGTTAAACCGCGTGGTACAGCTAGTTACAGATAAAAACGTATCGTTTTTTCTTTGTTACCTCAGCCTAGTTTTGTCTGTAATTCTAGATTTACTTTATTAACCCCTGATGCAAAAAACGACGGGGTATTTTTAGTTTTACGTGTCTGTGTGTGTGTCATCGTAGTTTCCGAACGGATGAACTGATTTTGTTTGAAAGGTGAATTAGTCGGGAGTGTTCTTAGCTATGTGTGATTAAAATCGGTCGAGATATCATGCAAGTGTCGGGGTTTTTTTAATTATAAATTTTGTAGTTATATTGACTGACTGCCTCGTTAGTCTAGTGGTCCCAAGCGCGACTGCTACGCTAGAGGTCCTGGGTTCGATTCCCAGGTCGAGCAGTGTTATTGGGTTTTTCTATGAAATTCCCAGTAGCAGCTCTGAGTCTGGATTTGTGCCCGGTTAATGGCAATAGGCTCGCCCCCTATTACATGAGACCTAAACATACCGGCGAAATGTGGGTGTACATTGCAAACCTCTGCCTAACCCTTCGGGGAATACAGGCGTGATGGTATGTTATGTTATGTTATGTAGTTATATTTACAAATAAGTCTACTTTTATAGATATTGTGCGTGAAATATTATTGAAATCCATGTCTAAAATGGCCTTTTGAAATAATAGCCACAGCGGCTTTGTGTAGACCACTTTTGACCACTTCCAACCGACGCACACATGCATCAGTCATTGTGTAATCAGACAGTTAAAAACTGTGCGAGTTTGTGTATTTATAGAATTTATTATTGCTTATTTTTTATTATATTTTAGCATTAAATAATGCGAAATGATCATAAAGATATGAATTTTCTATTGAAAGAAAAATGTAGAAGAGAAATTCAACATCACAGGCAGTGGTCTCCCTAGCTCAGTTGGTAAAACGTCTGATGTACTTAACCAGAGGGACGCAGGTTCAAACCCTGCCTCAGGTCGTTTTTTTCTTTCACTTGAAATTTCATATCTTTGTGAAAAATTATTATGTTCGTACTTACTTCGGAAAATTGTTTTGTGTCTGACCACAAAAAAAATTGGATTAATTTTCGTACAAACTTTATACTCATGATTTTCCTCTCTTTGTCCACAGTGAAGTTGCCGGAGGACTCCAATGTGGTCGGCGGTGGTCGCTTCACGATCGGCCCGGCGCCGGAGCGCGACTGGGAGATGGTGCCGCCCGACGGCAAGTGGGGCTGGTGCGTTCTCGTAGGTAATCTGCCACCAGTGGCCTCTGGAATTTAATGGACAAGGAACGAAGCGTAGAGCTTCGAATGAGGGGTCAATGCGGAGAGATTTGAAAAGGCTCTTGAATTTCGGTGTAAATTTAACTAAGCGTAGAGCTTCTAAAGAGAGATTTCGAAAGGCTCTGGAATTTCAGTAAAAATTGAACCCTGCTTAGAGCACCGAAAGAGACATCTATGTGGCGAGAGATTTCGAAAGATTTCCGAATTTTAGTGGACAGGGACGAAGCGTAGAGTTCCGAAAGATAGATCGATGCTGCGATGCATAGAGTGATTTCGAAAGGCTTTAAAATTTTCGCGGACATGGGACGAAGTGTAGAGCTTCAGAAATGGGATTAGTATAATTTGTCTATTGAGGTTTCTCGAAAATAGTTTAAGGGTTCACATATATGTTAATGTCCTCAGTAAACTCTTAGTTTAGGAGGAAGTTTCTTTTTGTCAGTGATCTGACATACATACAAAATTTGTGCCGTTGATAACTGATGTATTTCGAAGAGTAATTGCATTAATATCTAGGAGAGGAGAGGCGAGCCTATTGCCATTCACCAGGCACATATCCAAACTGCGAGCTGCTACTGAGAATTTCATGGAAAAACCCAATAACACTTTGCTCGAACCCAATACCTCTAGCGTACCAGTCGCGGTTAGAACCACTAGACTAATGAAGCAGTTGCCGACGTAAACTGTAAAAATAAAAAAACCCCGACAAATTGCATTATATCTCGACCAATTTTCCTCAAACATAGATAAGAAGACTCCCGACTAATTCACCTTTCAAACATCTCTCGATCTACAATGCCACAGACAGACACAAACACAGACACGTCAAACTTAAAACACCCCGTCGTTTTTGCGTCCAAAAACTAATTCAAACGACTCCTAGGGTTGGCACGCAGTAGTTACATGATGAATGTGTTTCCAGGTGCAATGGTGGTGAACATCCTTATTCCGGGTACCATCAAGTCGTTTGGCGTGCTTCTGGTGGAGTTCAACGATGTCTTCCAGTCCAGCGCGTCAGCGTCCTCGGGGATCGTCGCGTTGTGCTACTTCCTCTACAGTAGCTTGGGTAAGTAGGCATGCAACTTTTATTTTTTTTTAATCTTTATTTAGTTAGGGGTTTTTGTCTAAATAGATATGTCAACCCCATCGTGCCTCTTACATATTTATGTTACAAAAGTATATCTAGAGAATCTTAACATAGTATAAAACAAAGTCGCTTTCTCTGTCCCTATGTCCCTTTGTATGCTTAAATCTTTGAAACTACGCAACGGATTTTGATGCGGTTTTTTTTTAATAGATAGAGTGATTCAAGAGGAAGGTTTATATGTATAATACATACATATTTTAGTATAGAAAAGCCGAGAAACCACGCGGGCGAAGCCGAGGGCGGAAAGCTAGTCAATAATAATTTCAATTTCTGAAGATTTTAGTGAATCACTAATAAAGCGGTGGTATCAGGCGACTTAATTTTTTTGCAACCTCTGAAGGAGGTTGGGATAAGATTGATTGGAGTAAACCGTAGTACGTCTAGTTTACTTAGTTTTAGCTCCTTCACTAGGGAATCCCTCTCAAGCATACAACATTTAAAGATAAGATAAGATAACTCTATTTACAATAAATATGGGTACAGACAGTTCTTATTGCTAAATCGCTAAGTCCAAATAGTTGCCACATATTATACCTGTATGGTATGCAAAGAAAAAAATACACAATACAAATCAGTAATTTAGACTAAATAACAATCGATAACAATATAACAGAATATAGAACCATAAACAACATCACATTATGTTCATGTTATTTTATTTTACGTTCCGTTGGGTAATCCTTAACAGAATAGTAACATTTATTTACCAGAAGAAAGAAGAAAAATCTTTTAAAGAAGAAGAAAGAAGAAAAAACTTTTATCTGGCCAACAACTTCTCTCTTCTGTTTCTTTCTTCATTTCATGAAATACCATCGTAGGTACTGCATAATTCACACACCACGGCTTCGCCCGCGTGGTATCTCGATATGTATTGTATACCGTCCTCGAGAAACTCATTATCCATTAGTGAAAACAGCATGAAAATCAGTGCAGTAGTTTTTGAGTTTATCGCGAACAGACAGACGCGGCGGAGGAATTTGTTTATATAGTGATAGTGATACATATTGTATCACTATCACTATATAAGACTATAATATATATATAAGACTGAGACCATAGACTTCCACTTTCTGCTATCCTAATGCATGATCGTCGGTTAAGGCTGTTCGGAACCTGGGGCCGTATTACCACGTATTAATGCCATCATTTTTAGGTTGTGAGAGAGGGATGCCGCTCTACAGGTTAAATAGTGGCGTCCCTCTTTCACAACGTAAAAATGATGGCAATAATTGCCCCCGGCCTTTTTTAAGAACGTTCGCAATTTAGTTGCGGTACGTTCGCCGAGGTCGTCCCCTTCCAACTCGTCCATGCGCACTCGCCACGTATACTTGTTTTGTTAATCTTCGTTCATCCATTCTCTCTACATGACCAAACCATCTTAACTTACCTTTCCTGACACTTGTTACTACATCTTCTTTGACTCCCCAATGCTTTCTTATCACACTTTTCCTCACTCTGTCTTTTAGCGTAACACCACACATATTTCTTAAAGCTCATATCTACAGCATACATTCTGCTTTACATTATTATTAAATAACATTATAACATTTATTATTTAACCATGTAATTAGTTCTTTACATTTCAAAAGTAGGTTCCTGTAATAAACCTACATTCCTGAGCGATTTCTTGACGAGTGTGACTCTGCCAACCCTCAGTAAAAAGGGGTCCACTATAGCCTTTTTTAATCCTCATGGATAGTCTGCATCCATCAGATGAAATAAGGGAGCTCACTCCTAAGGAAATACTGCAGTTTATAGAAGCGGCAGGGTTTAGCGGTGAACTTAAAATCATACACTCACGGCTGTATTCCCTGAAGGGTTAGGCAGAGGTGTACTAATGTACACCGACACTTCGCCGGTATGTTAAGGTCATATGTTTTAGGTGGCGAGCCTATTGCCATTAACCGGGCACAAATCCAGACTTCGAGCTGCTACTGGGAATTTCATAGAAAAACCCAATAATACTTTGGCTCGACCTGGGGATCGAACCCAGGACCTCTAGCGTAGCAGGCGCGCTTAGGACCGCTAGACTAATGAGATAATGAGATTAAAATCATTAAATGGCGATTACAATATCCCCGACTGCAGTCGCATAATACTATAGCCACAAAACACCAATAAAAAAAAATTGTCTACATCCTGGGCAGGCGGCAGGGATGATGCATTTGCCTTCCCTTGCCCTTTAGTAGTCATGGCCTTCGGATTCGTGACATTCACCAGGACTGTGACTGATGGTGGACTATAGCTCCCCTCTAATTCTGAGACGAGACCCGTGCCCAGCAGTTGGACATACATACATACATACATACATTCCATCACGCCTGCATTCCCCGAAGGGTTAGGCAGAGGTGTACTAATGTTCACCCACGCTTCGCCAAACACAAATCCAGACTCCGAGCAGCATAGAAAAACCCAATAACACTTTGCATGACCAGGGGCCGTATTACCACGTATTAATGCCATCATTTTTAGGTTGTGAGAGAGGGATGCCGCTCTACAGGTCAAATAGTGGCGTCCCTCATTCACAACGAAAAAATTATGGCATTAATACGTGGTAATACGGCCCCTGGGGATCGAACTCAGGACTTCCAGCGTAGCAGTGCCGCTTGGGACCACTAGACTAACGAGGCAGTCTGCAGTTGCACGATGTATAATGTGATGGACGATAAATGTATAATGTGATGATTCTGGTTCCAGGTCCATTATCATCGATCCTGTCTGTGAAATGGTCGTATAGGACGGTGACGTTGATTGGAGGCAGCTTTGCGGCCTTCGGCATGATATTCAGCAGCTGTGCATATTCCATCACCTACCTGTATTTTAGGTAAGTTATAAATACAGGGTGGAATTTAGTACATGATTTTGGACCCTCAGCTGTTCCATACATTTTGACCGTGTAGGTATTGGACTTTTGTATGAAAATGCAGTTTTTTTTCATAACCGACGAAAAATATCAACGCAAGGGGGTCCAGAATCATGTACTGAATTCGTGGTAAGCGGATGTGCGTCGATGTCCCTTCCACCCCGTATACTATCATGTTTTATAACGTGTGAGGATGGCTTTGAATACAGTTAAATAAATAAATAAATACAACAGGCGGCATAGAACCGGTCATTGGGGAAGTCTATGGCTATACGAAGGCCTCCCCTTCGTTCAGCAGTGAACTTCATTTGACAGATTTTTTTTTAAAGGTGTGGGACGCACATTACTAGTACCCATTCTTGTAAACCTCTCGTACTAAGCTAAATGCTTGTGTTACGAGTGGGTTCACGTCGGTAGTGCAATGGGTGGGTTTCGAACCGGCAACCACATGATCACAAGTCCGAGGCCCCTGCCATTCGGCTACCGCCGCTTAAAATAAACATGATGATACGCTGGTATGTCTACGTGCCAGCATGAATGAGTCGGCACGACCGGGGAAGTACTACCCTCCCACAGAATATCGACGTCAAGTAGCGGTATGCATACTATTACGTTTTGACCGTGAGTGTGGAGCGCCGGAGGCCCATTCCTCCTTTAGTCCCTTCCCTTCCTTCTCCTTTTCCCCTTCCCTTTTTCTTTAGAAGATCGGCAACACGCGAGGGAAACCCCTGGTGTGGCAAGTTATTGTTATAGCGGCAACAGAAATCACCATTTAATTCGTCATCTGTGAAAATTTCATCTGTCTAACTATAATGTCTAAAATGTAAGACCATAAATAAAAGAAAGAAAGAAAAAAACATTTATTTATCAGCAACAACAAAACGTGCAAACAGACATAATTAATAAATTATCATATTTAAATTTTAAATAAGAATTTGTTTTGATCTGTCGCACGTCGTGTCCGCGACAAAAAAGGTTGCCACTCAGCTGAATGCTTTGTTAAGGGACAAAACCATAACAAAGCGCTGATTTTCAGTCGCCACCTAGTTACGTACGGATATCAAGCTAGGCTATTTTTAAATAAATTTACAAATTATTATAATGTATATATAAGTATCACACTGTATGTAGTATGCAGTATATAAAAGTAAGATAAGAAAAAACCAACTGTACAATAAAATAGATACTAGACAGACAACATGAATAAATCTAAACGCCCACACATATGTAATGCACCGCATCTGTGTGCCACACCAACACTGCACCGTGTCGCGCACATGTGTGTCCGCAAAAGAAAATCAAAACTAAAAAAAGTAATAGGCATAACAAATATAAAAACATAATGCCTTCCTGCTCTCTCCTACATTGCCGTGCTAATACTATATTACTGTATCACCTGTTAACATTTGTTAGCATTTTTAGCATAAAGAAAATTTCTAGTGTATTCTTTCACTAGAAATTTTCTTTAATTAGAAAATTCATATCTTTGTGAAAATTTCGCAATATTTAATGCAATAAAATAATAAATAAATAACCTGTTAACATTGTGGAGTGCAATAAATATATTGAATATTGAGTATCAAGAGTTCCTTTTTTACCCTTTGTATACGGAATCCCAAAAAAAGAAATAGCTTTTTTTTGTTCCATCTTAGATTTATTATGTAGGTATATCATATTTATTATTTTTCAGTTTCGGCGCGATGGTTGGCACGGGCGCTGGTCTCGCCTTCCCTCCCACCGTGTACATAGTGACGTCGTACTTCGTGCGTTTACGAGGCCTCGCCAACGGCATCTGTATGTCGGGCTCCGCCTTCGGCAGCATCATCCTGCCGCCCGTGTTGAGGTACCTGCTAGAAGAGTATGGGTACAAGTGAGTTGATTTTTTTTATTATGAACTTTGGAAGACGAGCAAGCGGCTAGACTGGCTATGAGAAAAAAACTCAACCAAGCCTATGTCTACCGATATGGGTAAGAGAAGGAGCGGAGAAGAGGAGAAGGAAAGGATCTGTGAGGGAAATTGGGCCTCCAGCGCTCAGCTATGCATGCGACCGATATTCTGTGATAGGGTATTATGGACTTCTGCAAGACCAAAAGAGTTTGCAGATGCGTTGCCGAGCCTATTTAAGGAAAAGGAAGGGGAAAGGAGAAGGAAGGGGAGGGATTGGGCCTCTGTGGGAGGGCAGTACTTCCCTGCCGTGCCACAGAGGCCGTGACAACACATTCAAGGGGCCGTCCATTAATCACGTGATGTTTTTTTTTTTGGGCATTTTTAACCCCCCCCCCCCCTTTGGTGATACATGGTGAGGTTTAAGACTAACCCCCCCCCCCACACCCCTATATCACGTGTATTTTTTGTACCTACAAAAATCTTTTTTTTTTATTTGCGGCGCGTATGCCCGAAAAATAAATACACGTGATATATTACTACACCCCCCCTCCCCCTCGTGATATTTCGTGATTTTTTATGGACCCCTCCCCCCCCTTTTCGAGCCTCACGTGATTATTTATTTATTTTTATTTTTTTATTTATTTCAGGCAACAAAGCCCATATCAAAAAAAAACTATAATACAATACAATAAATCTTAAACTAATAACAAATAAAATATTATACATATACAATAATATAAACACTAATTCACACGAACAGTCGGTTGAGTCGATTAATGGATAGCTCCCAAGCTAGCATGCAGACATGCCAGTGAGGCACTACTACTACAAAAAACTTACTTAAACTACTTATTTTTTATTATATTTTAGCATTAAATAATGTAGTGCAGTGATAGCCTAGTGATATGACCATTGGACTGCCAAGTCAAAGGTCTCGAGTTCGAATCCAAGGCACGCACCTCTGACTTTTCGAAGACATGTGCGTATTAATAATTAATTATCACGCGCTTAAACGGTGAAGGAAAATATCGTGAGGAAACCTGCATGCCTGAGATTGTCTTGACGGCGTGTGAAGTCTGCCAACCCGCAGTAGGCTAGCGTGGTGGACTATAGCCTAATCCCTCTCGTTCTGAGAGGAGACCCGTGCCCAGCAGTGGGACAATGTAATGGGTTGATGATGATGATGATTAAATAATGCGAAATGTTCACAAAGATACCAAATGTCTAATGAAAACTTAAATACTTAAACTATCCTTAAAATATTCTGTCTGTATCTTCCAGGGGCGCAGTTCTAATACTGGGAGGTATTATGCTCAACGTGTGGGCTGCGGCGCTACTCTTCCAGCCGGTTGAGGAGCACATGGTGAGGAAGTATAAGGAGCCCGAGGAAGACGAGGACTTACCACAGGTTAGTGAGACTGAGCATTATAATATTATTATTTTTTTATTATCAGGCTACTTTGACCTATAGATAAAAAAAAATATACAGGTTGGAAGGGACATTGACGCACGACCGCTTACTATGAATTCTGTACATGATTCTGGAACCCCTGGCTTTGAAATTTTTTGTCGGTTGATAAAAAAAATCTAAGTGAAAGTCCATTGGACTGCCAAGTCAGTCACCACTGACTTTTCAAAGTCATGTGCGTATTTATAATTATTTATCACACGCTTAAACGGTGAAGGAAAACATCGTGAGGAAACCTGCATGCCTGATAGATTTTCTTGACGGTGTGTAAAGACTGCCAACCCGCAGTAGGCTAGCGTGCTGGACTATAGCCTAATCCCTCTCGTTCTGAGAGGAGACTCGTGCAGCAGAACGTGATGGGTTCATGGTGATTGATATGATTTGATGACTCAAAGAAAAACTGCTGTTCCATACATTTTGTCGTAGGTATTGCACTTTTGTAGGGAAATGCAGTATGTTTTTATAATCGACGAAAAATATCAACGCAAGGTGGTCCAGAATCATGTACTGAATTCATGGTAAGCGGTTGTGCGTCGATGTCCCTTCCACCCTGTATACAGGATACCTATTTAGTCACCTGAACCCGTTAAAAGGGTAATTCTACCCATCATACTGACCAACCTTACCCATTAAACCCATTACAGATATGTGAAAAAAATATAATTTTCATACATGGCGAAATGTGGTCTGTTTCCTTTTGCATGGGAGGATGTAATTTTTTTCACGAATTGGGTATGGGTTTCATAGGAAAAGTTGTTGAGTACGACGGCGGAATCACCCTTAGAACGGGTGTAAGTGACTAAATCGCCATCCTGTATTAGGCGAAAAAAAAACTGTTCTAATTTTGAAGCACATTGCGCAAACCGAGGAGTGTGAGATTTAGCAAAATTAAAGTTCAGCTTTTAACAATATTAAAATTTCTAAATCTTAAATATACACAAAAAATATCCAGCGATTGTTTGAAAGTTTCACACAATGTGGCATTTTAAAACTCGTGTTTCTACAAGAGTTTATTCACCGTGACATTTTTGTCGTTTTGCATACATTTTTTTTGTTTTTAATTGATGAACCTGGGAACTACTGAATTGACTGAATTGTTTCACCATAACATATACACTGAGATATTTTTGTTGTCTTACATAAAAAAGAGGCTCTTAATATTCATCATTATGAACTATTTTCACTATAGGATCAACCTTGAAATCGTGAAAAAAAAACAGCAGTTTCATAGAAAAGTATTCTTCGATACTTAGTAAAGTTATTTTAGTGTAGGAAGAATTTTACTGTGGGCAGGATTCGGACCTGCGTCTTCTGGTTCGATACACCAGAGACTATGACCAACTAAGCCATCGCGAGTCCCACCCGCTAGCTAAATTGCATTGCATTCATATTTTGAACTTACGTCTTTGAAGTGACGTCAATAAGTAGTAGTAGGAATAACTGTTTTTTCTCGCTATTTTATGGTAGGTATTTATAGTGAAAATGGTTCACAATGATGTATATAACGAGGCTCTTATATGTTGCAAGATGACTAAAATACACGGTGTATATTACATGTTATGGTGTAAGAATTATTGAAATCAATTCAGTGGTTTCAGATTGTAGGTATATACAATTGTCATGGATTTGACAGCTGTCATGGTCATTTGACAGCTGTCATGGTCATTTGACAGCTCGTATCCTTTTTCAATTGTATCCTTGTTTATTGTATATTTATATTTGTATATTTGTATCCTTTTTCAATTAAGTGTGTGAGAAAGAGTTAAATATAGTGTGATTATTTTTAATGAGGTTAGCAATGGAATCAACTCCAAAGAATGTTGAACTTTTTAGAGCCCTCCGTAACACGAGCCGATAATTAATTTGTGTTTAATAAATAACTGATAATACCGCGAATGTTATGTTGCATTGGAACTAATCTTATTGGTTTTTTAACTAGTTATGTTAATTTATTATGCATAATCCCACACTTTGCCGGTCTACTTAGTAATGTAATTGAGCGCGAGCCTTTTGATAATAACCGAGCACAACGACGTTTGAGGTTCTTTAGTAGATATGATCTCTGTTGATAACGCCTATGTTAATAATGTAGCTTTTCTAATGGGAAAATAATAATTTAGTGATCCTAAGTGCAACTGCTATGCTAGAGGTCCTGGGTTCGATTCCCATGTCGAGCAGTGTTATTGGGTTTTTCGATGAAATTCTCAGTAGCAGCTCGTGAGTTTTGTTTTGTGCCCGGTTAATGGCAATAGGCTCGCCCCCTAAACATACAGGCGAACTGTGGGTGTACATCAAGCACACCTCTGCCTAACCCTTCGGGGAATACAGGCGTGAAGGTATGTCGAGTAAACTCATAAAAAGTCAACTTGTTTCAAACAAATCTGAATAAATCAATAAGACTAGTTCCTAGTTCATTTAGAACACAACGAACGCTTTGTCCGTAATACTATTAAATTAATTTTAACCGTATTACCGCGAAAAAAGGTGTCTTTTTGAAAATGAAACTTTCTCAAAGTGGCGTCATGGTGGCATCAAAGCATAAAAGTAAGCAAATTCATTTTATTTTATGTTGTATGTGTATATGTGGGTCATATTCTCCCAATTGTGGGCGTTTTTCTAACACGAACCTTTTTCCGATGTTGAATATGTATACAAGGTCAGTTTTAGTATATGCGAAACACTAAACACTTGTCCAGTATTTTTAGGTAAAGAAACTATGTACAAAGTTTCAACACTGTTTCTTGAAAAATGACAAAGTTATAAGCTTGTTATGTTATCTGGTTGTCGGTCATATCAATCTGTAGCATCGACTTCGGGATACTGAAGAGGTTGTTTTACCCCCAGCCCTGCTGTGCGCCCCCGCCTAGTGCCACTATAACCGGCAGTGACCTGTTTTGTGCGCGTATAATTGCCGATAGGTACTTGGTATAATAGGTACTTAAAATCTTTGGGAAAAAATATAACATGCTGTATAAATTATTGGAATCGATTCAGTTACTTATTCTGAACAAACCGTATTCTGGTTTCGCATATACTAAAAATAATGTAATTATACAGGGTGGAAGGGACATCGACGCACAACCGCTTACTATGAAAACTATATGATTCTGGACCTTACTTTGAAATATTTAGTTGCTTATTTACAACAAAAAAAAACTGTTGTTTCATACATTTGGACCGTATAGGTATTCACTTTTGCAGGAAAAAGCTTTTTTTTTAAATCCGACGAAAAATATAGACGCAAGGGCGTCCAAAATCATGTACGGAATTCATGGTACGCTTGTGCGTCAATCCACCCTTCCACCCTGTATATGACAAAACTGTATTGATATACAGTATGTTAAGACTAATAGTCTCGCGTTGGGCGCCAACATCAATCTTTTCTTGGTTTTCTCGCAAATTGTTCGTCTATAACAAATTATAGGATTATGGCCGTACAATTCCGATATTAACTTTATAACTTATTCACAACCGAGTACGTTTAGTAGGAACTCTATTTTGAATACATTATAGTTGATTCCACCTACTGCTATGAACCTAGAATGCGTTATAGACATACAATTTAAGAAAAACAAAAAATATGAAATTGGCGCCCAACGTGGGACTATTCGTCTTCAAGTTACAAGTACCCGCAAATTAGCTGCTTTTAGAGAACCGTTACGTATAAAAATAATTTGTCAAGCCACCTTATCTATCATTGCTTTGCTTCAAAACCTATCACTAACATTTTCATTAATTCAAAAATAATCACTTTCCTTATATAATCTTGTATTTAATGACCTATATTGGTAAATAAAAGTTTTTAAATATTCAGTAAATTCCACCTATCGTTTTGTACCCTAGGCATAGTAATGCAGCCGTATTTTTTATATGTATTTACTATAGTAGAGAGTAGAGAAACCGAGTGTTTACGTGGTATCAAAATACCATTGCGAGCCGAGTATTCGTTTGTGCACCGAGTATTCGTTTGTGCACCGAGTATTCGTTTGTGTACCGAATATTCGTTTGGGCAACAAGTAGTCGTTTGTGCATTGAGTATTCGTTTATACAGCGAGTATTCGTTTGTGCACCGAGTAGTCGTTTGTGCATCGAGTATTCATTTGGGCATTGAGT
This sequence comes from Subacronicta megacephala, assembly GCA_958496365.1. Taxonomy (NCBI): domain Eukaryota; kingdom Metazoa; phylum Arthropoda; class Insecta; order Lepidoptera; family Noctuidae; genus Subacronicta; species Subacronicta megacephala. The sequence continues at coordinate 3,757,694 of OY292543.1, forward strand.
ATTCGTTTGTACACTGAATATTCGTTTGGGCAATGAGTAGTCGTTTGCACACCGAATATTCGTTTGGGGAACGAGTATTCGTTTGTGCACAAAGTATTAGTTTTTGTACCCAGTATTCATTTGTATAACGACTGTTTGTTGACGAGCCGAGTATTGGTTTGCGTGCCTAATATTCGTTTGCGTGCCTAGTATTCGTTGATGAGCAAGTTTGCAGTAACCATGAACGCCGCCACACGCAGCGGCGGTCATTATAGTCCATCTAATCTAATCTAATAGGTAACCTTTGATGTTTCATACTTTTCAGGCTGAAATAATTTTGCATAGGCGTAGCTCACACAATTTCAATAACCTTCATCGTAAAACCATGAAATTACATAACATACCATCACGCCTGTATTCCCCGATGGGTTAGGCAGAGGTGTACTAATGTACACCCACATCTCGCCGGTATGTTTAGGTCCCATGTAATAGGGGGCGAGCCTATTGCCATTAACCGGGCACAAATCCAGACTCCGAGCTGCTACTGGGAATTTCATAGAAAAACCCAATAACCCACTTTGCTCGACCTGGGGATCGAACCCAGGACCTCTAGCGTAGCAGTCGCGCTTAGGACCACTAGACTAATGAGGCAGTCATGAAATTATGAAGCTATTTTTATTTTATCACAAGATGTACAATTCATTATGTCTTAATTTAAATTCAAATCCTTCGAAAATAGCAAAATCACCAATAGATAGCTTTTTTTCTAGACGTCATTTCAAATTCATGTAGTCAGGTCCGTCAACGTAGTGTTGTGACTCTTTAAATTCACTTGCACACACATAATCGGTAAAATAATCCGAATAATCGAATTAATTGATAACGAACCGTTTACAATTCAAGCGTGTTTTATGTTGTTTTATGTTGGCATCTAATTAAATAATTAACAAAATACTTCAGGAAAGTTTAGTTTAGTAAGTTTTAAGTCACCTCTGAATTTATTTTCACGCATACTACTTAGACCCAACCCGCCCGTCTAGCGTGTATATAAAAATCCGTAAAACGGTGATCAATTAGTAAATACAAAGAAAATATATCGATATCAATTAAGAATCGGATATTGTAGGAACTGGTATCTTTGACCCCCATCCCTATTCTTCAATCTGTCAAAACTGCCAAAAGGTACCTATTAGATTAGATGGACTATAATACCGTTTTAATTGAAGTAAATAAATAAATAATAACAATAATAATATATACGCCTTTCGTAATATTCGGCTCGACGTACCCTCTCCTCCCTACTTTAATAGTCGAACGCTTTGTATGTGGATGAACCCTTATATTTATTATGAAATCAGTGTGCACCTTACAACTGTGTTAATATGGGTCATTTTACAAGAGCATTAAATCCATAATCGAGTTACTGTTTCATTTTCAAAAATGCGCATTTTAAATATAACTGTTACCGTGCTAACGCTATGAATAACGTTAAATAACTAGTTAATAACGAAAGTGATTATGCGGTATAACGTTTTGACTGGTGTTGCCAGAGTATAATAAATTAATGTGTACATTTTGTTTATTATAATTTTAACGTTTAATTAATTTAAATGCATGTGTTAATAGTTGTGTGTGTGGGGCTTTTAATAACAAATAGGAAAATATTGTAGTGTTCAGTTAGTACCTGGATCAACAATTGTTGGATTACTATTTGACATTTCTTAAAGGTGATGACTTATATCGCCACTTGCCGTTAAAAATAATGAAGTTATGAGCATTTAAATTGTATGCCAGATAGAGTTATAGCAATATAGTTGTGACGTCAATTGTTGCGTCCACCATACAAATTCTATACTAACACTCGCAAGAAAGAGAGCATACTCTTAATTTCCACCAAAAACTTTAAACGGTCTTAGAGCTTTATAAATGTCGTTCTCAAATGTTCTATCTATATCTATACCAAAATCTGTTCAGCGGCGAGAAGACGTAACAGACAGACTTACTATGATATTTATCACAAAGCCCGTGATTTTTAATAAATCAAAATAGTAGTCAACTTGCATATATGACGACATAATATCACCCTTATATCACACACCCTTTTAATAGTAATAATAGTTTTAATAGTAATGTGACCATTTCAAAAAAACAAAAGCTCTTATATTTCAGGACGACATTCTATTCGAGGAAGAGGAACCAATAGAATCGTTTCAAATGGAAGGCATTCAAGAAAAAATCGAAAACGGACACACACCGGACAAGAAGACATCACAGAGTAATATACAGAGCATGACGTCATCGCAGCAGTTACGTCACAACCCGTCCAAACGGAAGTTGTCGTATACACGGCCGATACCGAAATCAACTTATAGTTCTTCGTCGATAAGCGATGGGGTGTTGAAGAAGTTGGGGTCTCAGGAAGGCTTCGGGAGGAAATTGAGTACAGCAACCGCAGGACCGAAGAGGAACTTCTCTACTTCTAGCTTCGCTCATATATCTGCTACTCCATTCCATGGTTCCACTCTGTCAGCGTTCGAACAGCCGAACGAGTTCGCGTCACAATTCTCCCTAAGATCTGTTACGGAAAGCGTCGCTGATGTCGCATATTGCTGTTTTTGCTGCAAGAAAAAGCCTTCAAAAAAAGATGATGCGAACAAGTTTTTTGATCTCAGCCTCCTTAAAGACCCAACCTACTTGGTCATTTTAATTTCTAGCAGCACTGTTGCTATTTCTTGCACAAATTTTATTATTCTACTACCCTCACACGCACAAAATATAGGTTTTGATAAGGCTAAAGGTGCTTATTTACTCAGTACTGTCTCCGCGCTCGATCTAGTCGGACGTATCGGCGGCTCCGCGCTCTGCGATTTGAATTTAATTCCAAAGAGTTTTTACTTCGTAGGCGGGTTGTTATTTTCGGGGATAACGCTAGCTATTATACCGTTTTTGGAGTCTTACGTTGCAATAAGCGTTTTTTGCGCGTTATTTGGCCTCGCTTCAGGGGTTAATAATAGTGTAACTACCCTCGTTATGGCTGAAATTTTAGGAGTTGAAAGATTAATGTCAACTTACGGGATAAGTTTGTTCGTGAATGGATTGCTTCAGTTGGTAGGTCCGCCAATTTGTGGGTTATGGTTTGAAAGAGACAAAAATTTTTTGAAAATGTTTTTGACTTTTGGTCTGATTTTTATTGGTGGGGCGGCTCTATGGCTTTTAATGCCGATTATTGACAGGCAAAAGAAGGAAAAGGCTAGAAAAGAACTTGAGAAAGGTCAGAAAGTTTAATACTATTTTTTAGGGAAATTATTTGACATCCGGATGACTGATTTGGGACATCGAAAATATCCCGTTTTTGGAAAACCAAATGACTTCCAATATATTTTAGTCTATAATTATAACATGCCATCAAGTCTATATTCTCTTAAGGGATAGGCAGAGGTGTACAACTGTACACCTACAGTTCGCCGGTATGTTTAGGTCTCATGTAATAGGGGGTGAGCCTATTGCCATTAACAGGCCACAAATACAGTCTCAGCCAGATCTCTTAATAAGATAATAATGTACCTACATTTTGTCCTATAAATTTCCAGTGTAAACTGAGCTCTCATTATATTGGATTTCCGTGCAATGAGAGGTCAGGTTATACTGGACGTGTATATCTGAATGTATAGTCGCGCAAACTATTGTACTGTTACTTCACAAGGGCATCGCCAAAAGGGGGCAGTACCTCTCCCCCTAGAAATTAAAAAAAAAACAAAGTTCACTTATACTACAATAATTATTGTAAAGGTTTATGTGCTCTCGACTGTACTTTTCCCATTCTCCATATACAGAATGCTGTCAATTGCACCCGTTATAAAATTACTTTTAACAAAAAAGTTAAACCGCCTTCAAAAAATAATAAAATAATTTTGTCTACAACAGTTTGGGAAGTCGGTGACTTCTATTTGAGTGGGTCTTCTGTTTTTGCCACCGACTTCCCAAACTGTTGTAGACAAAATTATTTTATTATTTTTTGAAGGCGGTTTAACTTTTTTGTTAAAAGTAATTTTATTTTGTAATTTTTAGTGGAAAGTTTTGTTTAGAAGTACTTGTTAGCCAACTAAACGCACTGCTTCAATAAGACAGCGATGTTTCAGAGTAAACAATAATATCATCGATGTAAACGATTTTTAGATTTTTGTTGATATTTTCAAAACTGCCTAACCGATTTCAATAAAATTTGAACGGGACCACCTCTGAAGTATGACCTACCAAACAAAAAAACAATAATAAAAATCGGTTCACAATTGGCGGAGATATCGCGTAACAAACATACAAAAAAAAAAAAAACATACAGACGAATTGAGAACCTCCTCCTTTTTGAAGTCGGTTGAAAAGGGGAATTCTACCCGTCGTACTCAACAATTTTTCCTATGAAACCCATACCCGATTTGTGATTTTTTTTTAAAAAAAGCTTATTTTCTATGTGTTTCGCACATTACTAGTATTCTTGTTAACCCCTCATACTAAGCTAAATGCTTGTGTTACGAGTGGGTTCACGTCGGTAGTGCAATGGGTGAGTTTCGAACCGGCAACCATATGATCGCAAGTCTGAGGCCCTAGCCATTAGGCTACCGCCGCTTAAATAAATAAATAAAAAATACATCGTCCTATACAAAAGTAAACAGACCATATTTCGGCATATGTGTAGTATTTTTTTAGTCCATAAGTTTAATAGGAAAATAGTTGGTAATTATGACGGGTAAAAAACAGGTGCCTATGCCCAGAGTGCAGTGATAGCCTAGTGATATGACCATTGGACTGCCAAGTCAAAGATCTCGAGTTCGAATCCAAGGCACCTCTGACTTTTCGAAGTCTAATCGTATTAATAATTAATTATGACGCGCTTAAACGGTGAAAGAAAAACATCGTGAGGAAACCTGCATGCCTGAGAGATTTTCTTGACGGCGTGTGAAGTCTGCCAATCCGCAGTAGGCTAGCGTGGGGGACTATAGCCTAATCCCTGTCATACTGAGAGGAGACCCGTGCCCAGCAGTGGGACAATGTAATGGGTTGATGATGATGATGATGCCCAGAGTGGTGGACTATAGCCTGATCACTTTTATTCAGAGACCTGTGCCCGAAAATAAACAGTTGTAATTGATGAAGGGTTAAATTAAGATAAAAAATATGGTGCTTATAGTAAGATGTAGCCATTACTATACTAGGTGTATATTCTTAACATATTTTCTTTTTATAGATTAGAATGTTTCCAACAAAACATAGGAAAATATTACTGGTTTTTAATACTTACGCGGATATTAGGAAATTGAAATGAAACTGGTGTTTAATATTATTTTCATTATTAAATGAGTTGTAGTTAAACAACCATACATATACACATACGTGAATAGACTGCTAAACTCATTACCTTTCCTTTTTCGTATTCGGGTAATATATATTTATTATTAAAAACACATTTCCATTCCTGAAATTATCACATTTTCATCAAGTTTTAAAATATTGCACAATATTCAGCCTTTGCATACACTTTTAATATACCAAAATGTGATGTCGTATTTTTAACCCACGACGCAAAAACGACGGGGTTTCTATTTTTAAGTTTGACGTGTCTGTCTGTGGCATCGTAGCTCCCGAACAGATGAACAGATTTTAATTTTGATTTTTTTGTTTGAAAGTTGAATTAGATGGGAGTGTTCTTAGATATGTTTAATGAAAATCGTTGGATATATTATGCAATAGTCGGGGGTTTTTCCCATTAATTGAATTACCTATTATATTGATAAATACAACAAGTAAACGTACGTAACTTTGTATTAGTAAATACAAAGTACGTGACATCTTGATTTTAAACAAATATCTGGAGAACACACAAATAATATAGACGTCGTAACTACGAATTTATAGTTCAAATTTTTTTATTCGCAATTTTTACATAAAATTCAGCATATTATACAATTTTTATTTAAGCTTGAAATATATTTGTCCTCTGTACGTTCTATAATTTAATTGTCGCTATTCTTATCTAGTGTGTAACGAATTAAGATAATGACTTAGTAAATTTTAAGATGTGAAGTTTTTTTTTTTGTAAGTATGTATGTATAATGTATGATTGCACATAAAATGCCTTATTTTTTATTTCACTGATGCCCTTACACACGGCTACACATCAAGCTATACGAGTACAAAACCAGTTTGAGACTGATCTCCTATTGTAAAGGTTTTTCGCACAATTAAAGGCCAGCCTATACTGGTTTTGTATAGCTTGATGCGTAGCCATGCGTACCGTAATAGATTTTAAATTGTGTTTATAATATGGGGCTTAACGGGTTAAATTCAATATGTTATGAGTAATAAACACGAACGTGTTGGTGAATAAACACGAACCCTGCCTGTTTCTGCACACATTTGCGCATGGACACACGAGTACACACCAAGTCACATTTTCCAGCATAAACTGACCTCTCAGTGTACAGTCACCATCAAATACATCGGAGCAAACAGATTGTTCTTAATTATCTGAGCAACTATTGGTTAGGTACTTAACTAAAGGTAAACAATAAAAATGGCGGCGTTCAGAGCTGTTCAACCTTTATTAAATTGGTATCTTATGAATTGGGAGTGAAATTAATAACAACACAACTAACAATCAATAAAAACAACGAACAAACAATCTATAACTAATTAATACAATTTACGGCAAAAGAAACACAAAAACGAACGAAAGTACAAACTGTTACGAATGGCGTCTGGTTACCCGACTACGGCGTAATATCGGTTAATTATTACGCCGCGCTTCCTCGCACTACTACTTCTTAATTTTTTCGAGTTATCAAAAGTCTATTATGTAGAAAAATGTTTTGATTTCCTGTCTTTTTAGATTCTTTCTAGTAGGCACATTGCATTACTTTATGACATAATTATCAGATTTTATTTATTTATTATTATTCCATTTAAAATTAAACAAAGTAGTAAAATATGCTAGTATAGTAAAGGAAAATTATTTTGAATTATTAAATAATTTATTTTGGTTACGTTTTGTTTCAAGATGAAAAATGGCCCTATAAAAGAACCTTTCTTATGATTTGTTTACCTTTAGTTAAGTACCTAACCAAATGGAGTATAGACAAATGGAACCATATCTCAGCGACATAAAGTATGTTTTAGAATGAACACTACACACGGCAGCTGTCATTCTGACATGTATTTTATCCCATTGTGATAAAGTTTAATTTCCCTAGTTGCTCAGATATTATTAATGGCGACTGTATAGAAAGCCTATACTATGCGAGGTCAGTGTATACAACAAATATACAGCTTGATGTGTAACCGTGTGTAAACTTATAAAGTAAAATAAGGAATCGATATTAGTGTCTAGGGCAGTGATAGCCTTGTGATATGACCATTGGACTGCCAAGTCAAAGGTCTCGAGTTCGAATCCAGGGCACGAACCTCTGTCTTTTCGAAGTCATGTGCGTATTAATAATTAATTATCACGCGCTTAAACGGTGAAGGAAAACATCGTGAGGAAACCTGCATGCCTGAGAGATTTTCTTGACGACATGTGAAGTCTGCCAACCCGCAGTAGGCTAGCGTGGTGGACTATAGCCTTATCCCTCTCGTACTGAGAGGAGACCCGTGCCCAGCAGTGGGACAATGTAATGGGTTGATGATGATTAGTGTCTATAGTCTGTTGTATTCTGTAAGGATCTATAGGGTTTTTGTTACATACTGTTTATTTAAAGAATCACGCCTGTATTCGCCGAAGGGTTCGGCAGAGGTGTATTACTGTACACCCACACTTCGCCGGTATGTTTAGGTCCCATGTAATAGGGGGCGAGCCTATTGCCATTAACCGGGCACAAATCCAGACTCCCGAGCTGCTACTGAGAATTTAATAGAAAAACTCAATAACACTGCTCGACCTGGGGATCGAACCCAGGACCTTTAGCGTAGCAGTCGCCCTTAGGACCATTAGACTAATGAGGCAGTTCGTTTGATTACTTACGTCATTAACGTGAAGCTTATGAAAAGGATAGCGCTGAAACAGAATTAATATTGTTGTCCTGCTTTAACGGTGCTAGGTTGTTAGAATACATATTTTTCTTTAACTTAACCTATATTTTCTATTGAAATAAAACTACTTTTTACGGATTTTATCGCGTTATATTTTAAATTCCTTACCATCTGCTTGGAACCCCATCATAGATTCCATTAAATCCAAGCACAAGACTGCGAGACCTAAGGATACGGTGAGCTCATTCTGCGTGACCTTCATAAATAATAATCAACAAAATGTAGGATAGCTGTTGATAATTTTGACATTAGGACGACCAACACCTCAGTCCACCCGTGACCATGGATGCTGTAAAGGATCTGAAACGTCGGGAATTTAAAATAATCAATATAACGCGATAAAATCCGTAAAAAGTAGTTTTATTTCAATGTCTGATATTCGCGTAAGTGTTAGAAACCAGTAGACTATATTTTCTATCTTAAATATTTCTTATAAAATGATTTTATTATTATTTTAGTCCGAATTATAAGCATTTTGACTTAATTGTAACTTTTAAATAGGTTATAATAATGTATTAGAAACACCCGTCGATTGTCTAAATTTATGCGATTTAACAATCTAAAACAAAAGACTTGAAAAATCTGTTTTTGTACGAGTAATCATATACACAGTTACACACCAAACTATATATTTCCAGTAAAAGTATTTTTTTTTTATCACTGATAGGCTTACGCTTGACCACAACTTGCCTGATGTTAAGCATCGAAGTGGTCTACGATGGAGCGCGCTTGCTTAGAATAGTATATCTTGCATTGTAGACTTATTAAGGCTATGATGAGAGCTCTGCTTTTACGAGAAATATAGCTTCATGTGTAGCCGTCAAATAGTACAGTCAGCATTAAATATATGGGAGCGACTAGACTGTTCATAATTATCTGAGCGACTAGGAAAATTAAACTTTATCTCAATGGGATAAAATACAGAAGTCAGAATATCAGCTGCGGTGTGTAGTGTTCATTTTAAAACATCCTTTGTATCGCTTAGATAAGATTTAATTTCCATAGTTGCTCCGATGTACGGTCGATTTTAAACCTGATTATCAACAAATTAAGCTTTAAAATCATTTGAAGAATTTTGACAGTTTTGTATGTGCTGCCACCAAAAACATATACCAAGATCAATTTTATAAATCAAAGAGTGGAACGCACGGCTACATACCAAGCTATATAAAACCAGTATAGCCTGGCCTTGAATTGTACGGAGAGCATTTACAATGGGAGGTCAGTCTAAACTGGTTTTGTATAGCTTGATGTGTAGCCGTCTGTACAATGGGCGGTCTTATCGCTAACAGCGAACTCTTACAGACAACCTCTGGATGATCGTTTGAGAGAAGGTACAGTTTGTTCGAAATAAGTAAGCCGATCGGAAGTTAGCCGTTCCGAACTACGGCGGTGATAAAATCGTTTAAATAAGTGATTTAATACATTAATATCGAATTAACAAAATAATTAGAAATGTGAAACATATACGACTCTAATTATCTTAACACTGACTCTTTCTATTAAAATTTACTACCTCTAAACCACTTGCAGACAACTTCCGATCGGCTTACTTATTTCGAACAAACTGTAATTGTATTTGATGTTTTTGATGCTGACTGTTTTTTTTTATTAGCTCGTTTAGTTTCCTTTTATTTATTAGTTTATTAGAACAAAAGTTACCTTCAAAGGCTTTGTAAATTACAATAAAAAATTTATTTTAATAGAAAGTAAAATAAAGTATATTTATTTTAATTGGCACTATTTTAGTGTGTAATTTAATTATGACTTGAATGAGTAATGTTTTTTTTTGTTATAAAATTATATGAGTCGTCAGGAGCTGCAAGGTTAAGCTACTCCTGTCGCGGTCATTTAATGGATGGATTAATAAATCGTGTGTAATTTAATTATGACTTGAACGAGTAATGATTTTTTTGTTATAAAATTATATGAGTCGTCAGGGGCTGCAAGGTTAAGCTACTCCTGCCGCGGTCATTCAATGGATGGATTAACAAATCAAGAACCCTCCATGCCTTACAGAGCATGAAGCATTCAGATCCAGTTTTCATACTGAACAACTATGACAATTGTTAGTGGTAGACCAAAAAGCCTGACAACCGGGGGGGACAATTGGGGTGTAATATTTAGATTTCTTTTTTTTGTCTCTAATTTTATACGCACATAACGCAGAAACTGCACGAAATAAGATGCGGTTTTCACACTTGTATTGCTGGAGGTGTAACTTGAACCTCAGCACGCCTATATTTCCCGAAGGATTAGGCAGAGGTGTACTAATGTTCACCCACATTTCGCCGGTATGTTTTTAAGTCCCATGTAATATGGGGCGAGCCTATTACCATTCACCGGGCACAAAGCCAGACTCCGAGCTGCTACTGGAAATTTCATAGAAAAACCCAATAACACTTTAATAATAATAAAGGGATATTCATAAAGAAAACTATTGAACTACTCTAGCTTTAAGCTCTTGCCATTTTTTATACATTTCTGTGTATAACCCCTGACGCAAAAACGGCGGGGTGTTATACTTTACGTGTGTCTGTGTGTGTGCGTGTGTGTGTGTGTGTGTGTGTGGCATCGTAGCTACCGAACGGATGAACTGTTTTTTTTTTAAAGTTAAATTAGTCGGGTGTGTTCTTAGCTATGTTTGATGAAAATCGGTCGTGATATAATGCAATTATCGAGTTTTATTTTTCCATTGAATTGAATTGAATTGAATTACCAATTAAGTATATTGATAAATACAACAGATTACAGATTCGTCTATTTTATTCTTTCTGATGTCATTATGTTTTTTTTTACTTAAGCAAAAGAGATAGATATTTTTTTTATTTAGAATTATTGCATTTTTGTTTTTAAATGGCCAATAATAGATGCCAACGTATGTCAATGTTGTACGGTTCTGTATGTGGGTACTACGGAAAAAAAGCTCTTGGCTTGATTAGATCATGTATAGCTAAAGGTTGATTAATTTTCGACCTTATACTTTTAATAAAAAGGGTATATTTTTAAACTGCTAAGGTCATTTATTGTACGTACGGCTACATATCAAGCTTTACAAAACAAGGATAGCGTCGCCTTAGAGTGAAAACCTCGGGAATGCATTTTTGCTCAAATTTATTTTATTGCGTTTCTAGGAAGGAAAATCCGCAACGCACATCCTGGATATATAGATGAAAGTTCTGGATATAAAAGCGGGTTAAAATTCCATATTAACCTTTTGAACGCCATTGTCACATATATGTGACAAACGAAATCTTACCCTGAACGCCAACGTCACAAATATATGACAAATATACGTCGCACCATATTATGAAATAAACAATTTAATAATTACTTAAATTTTACAGCATGCAGGTTTTTCTTCCTCCTGAAAAGTTACTTCTTTTACACTTACGAGGTTTTCACTAAGGCGTCGATAGGCTGGCCTTGAGTTGTACGGCAAAAGCTTTTACAATGGGAGGTTAGTCTAAACTGAATTTGTATAGCTTGATGTGTAGCCATGTGCACCTTAATCGAACCTTTTTGTACTATAAAATATAATATCTTATTTAATACCTTATTTGTAATTAATAATGTTCTTAATCTTTTTAATTTCCATAAAATAATTATTAACAAAATAAAATAAAATTGATTTCTAAATAAACATAAATGAATTGTCTTGAAAATAGTTTTTATACTGTTAACCGTTAATTTTGTATTAAGTAGCAAATATTAGTTATTAAGTTACTAAGTAAATGTATTTTTTAAAATAAATTATGTATTTTTTTGTAAAATGGTGTTTCATTGTCCGGAAATTTTCAAGTAGAATTTGAAGTGGCCTATTTTAGTTTGGGCGTCCATTTTAGTGTGACCCACATCGCTAGTAAGCTTTTTTTTTAAAAAAAAAAAAACTGAATAGCAACTGTTTTAGGCTGACTTGGGGATTCCGCCGCCCGACCAGACAAAGGCCCAAGTAGGCGGAATTCTAGTAGGATGGTGAGGCAAGACCTCGCCGTATACAAGGTCAGTTTTAGTATATGCGAAACACGAAACACGTGTCTAGTATTTTAGGTAAAGAAACTATGAACAAAATTTCAAAATTGTATCTTGAAAAATGACAAAGTTATAAGCTTGTTACGTTATCTGGTTGTCTGTCGCATCAATCTGTAGCATAGACTTCGGGCAACTGAAGGGGTTGTTTTACCCCCCTGACCTGCTGTGCTCCCGCGTCTTGTGCCGCTATGACCGGCCGTGACCTGTGCTGTGCGCATATACTTAAAAAATTTGGGACAAAATATGACATGCTGTAAAAATTATTGGTATCGATTCAGTTACTCATTCTGAACAAACTATATTCTGATTTCGCATATACTAAAACTAAGGTTGTATAAATAGGTCTAGCTACTGCTGACCTGCCATGATCGCGGGAAGTCATCTCCCGCTCTTGATTCAATCTATCTATTAAAAAAAACCGCATCAAAATCCATTGCGTAGTTTTAAAGATCTAAGCATACCTACTTAAGGACAGACAGACAGCGGGAAACGACTTTGTTTACTATGTAGTGATTTAAGGCGGATCCTCTTGACTTGTGTGCCTAATTTTCATTTCTTTTTTGCTTAAAAATCAATATTATAACAGAATATAATAAATAACCTGCTACGATATCGATTTTGAAGCAAAAGTTTTACTACTAAGTATGTCACAAATTCTACTGCAATGAACCTAGAATTTAACATCCAAGGCACAACGATTCCCCTTAATAAATTGCGTTGATGAATTTCTAGTGTGGCAGGAAGTACCGATATCCACCCTAAGTCATTCAATAAACCTGACCAAGCGATGTCACACCTTTCTAGATTAAAAAATAACCTTAAACCTTCTTCATTCCAGTTGGAACCCTTCATAGAAGAAGACGCAGGGGAATTACAAGACTCCGAAAACCCCAAACTAATATTCACCCCCGAAGAACCAACCCCGACCCCCGACAAACACCCCAACGGCTCGCCCCCGATCTTCAAAAACGAGTCGAACGTGAACTTGGATGAAAACCCGAAGGACTTCGCCCGATCTGCTAGTGCTGTCCAAGTCACGTCGAAAGATGTCGATAGAAACCGAAAAACCACACCGGTTTCGTCCCGACATGGTCTCCAACACATATCAAGTAAAAACCACTTGCCCAGTAACCCGTCTTTGTTAGAATCAGTACCTGAAGGTAAGAGCAATCGTGTGAATTCACAGGAAGCGTTTGGGAAGAAACTGGGTGTGCCGAAGACGCCGAAACGTAGTCCTTCCACATCTAGTTTCCAATACATGTCGACACCTTTTCATGGCTCTACGTTGTCAGCTTTTGAACAACCTAGCGAGTTCGCTTCACAATTCAGTCTTAAATCCGTAACGGACAGCCTCGCTCCTATCACTTACTGCTGCGGTTGTAAAAAAAAGGCGAAAGACGACGACGCAAAGAAGGAACCAAGTAAATACTTCGATATACAGCTGTTAAAAGACCCTATTTATTTAGTAATTTTAATATCAAACTGTACATGCGCAATATCATATACAAACTTTATAATTTTAGTACCTTCGTACGCAAAAGAATGTGGTTTCGATAAATCTTTAGGTGCGTACTTATTATCGATAATATCGGCGTTGGATTTAGTAGGCCGAATCGGGGGGTCAGCTCTATCTGATTTAGTTGTAACGCCGAAACGGTATTTCTTTATATTCGGCCTTTTATTATCTGGTATCAGTCTCGCGATGATACCACTAGTGTCGAGCTATTCGGCTATAAGTGCGTTTTGTTCCATATTCGGCCTCGCTTCTGGTATCAACGTGGGTGTCACAGCACTAGTGATGACCGAGATGTTAGGTACCGAACGGCTTATGTCTTCATACGGTATCAGTTTATTCGTAAACGGTATTTTACAACTAATAGGGCCCCCAATATGCGGATTTTGGTTTGAACATACCCATTCTTATAAGTCATTATTCGTGACTTTGGGGTTGATTTTAGTGTTTGGTGCGGCTCTATGGGGCTTTGTACCATTTATTCACAGAAGGAGAAGAATGGCACAGAGAAATAAAGAGGGGGTAGCGTATAAGGCGTAATAGAAAGTGAGGTTATGTGTCGGTAAAACAGTGTGAGCGGCACAAATCAAGATGGCAGATCTGTCACTTTGGCTACGAATAGGCTTATAATATTTAGTTAATAAAACTCAGTATATTTTCATGAACTATGGTGGTTTATTGTCAACTTTACATTTGATTCGACCGATTTTTTTAATGAGCTCAATCTTCATTTTCCATGATAATGTGAGAAAATATCTCCAACAAACTTAAGGCTTTTTACTCAACCAACTCTAAATATTCTTTTTCTTCTTAATTCCAAATATTCACGTAAATTTTCCTATCCAAACTTAAAATTATCCTTATTATACAAAACTTGTATTGACCAAAAAATAAACAGCCATTTTTTTTTTTTTATTTAATTAAAAGGCTTTGTCGCTTAGCGACCATATCGCCCAGTACAAAAACAGCCAATGTTCTTGCTTACATGCAACAAATGGCAGTGGAATTTTTCAACCAAACGGAGGGTATTTTTAAAAATAATAGATTACATACTATTTTTACGGCTTGTTACTTCCAATTTTTTTTTAAAAGGTTTAATTGATTTTAATGTAGTTACAACTCTATTGAGAGTAAGGTTAGCATAGCAGTTTTTTTGTTGAGTTTTTCTATGAAATACTCTGTTATATCTCGGAGACTTAGTGTCCGTAATATGCCCATAGGCTTATTTACATGGGACCCAAAAATATACCAGTGAACTGTGGGTGTACATGAGTACACCACTGCGTAACCTTTCGGCACAGGCGTGATGGTATGACCACTTCCACTTCAGCATGCTAAAGTAAACTGTAAAATACATATATACATACCACGGCAAAGTTAAAACGATCTACTTAAACGAATATAACATGTAATTTATCGCTTATTTATTGAAACAATTATTTATGGCAATAGGCTCGCCCCCTATTACATGGGACCTAAACATACCGGCGAAATGTGGGTGTACATTAGTACACCTCTACCTAACCCTTAGGGGAATACAGGCGTGATGGTATGTTATGTTATTTATTGAAACAGTTAACAGGTTGTTAGTAATAGCGTCCCAGTCTCAAATTTTTTAATTTATTTTTAGTTAAATATACAATAAAAACTCATTAAGGGTGCCTTTCCACTAGAGCATAACAGAGCAGATAGAGCTAGTCAAGGCAGCTGGAAGTTAAGATTCTCGACTTACTAGTCAAGAATCTTAACTTCCAGCTGCCATCAATGAGGCAATCGTTTGTTTTTGTAGATCTGGAAGTATTTTTCTAGCTCTATCTGCTCTGTTATGCTCTAGATGAAAGGCACCCTAGCTCTATTGCTAGTCAAGGCAGCTGCCACTAATGAGCAGTGGCGACGTAAGGCGTGGGTGACGTGGGCCACCGCCTACGGCCTCGCGACCGTCTTCTTGCGCTAGCAGACCCACAGAAGGCCCCGCAAAATGAATCTTGCCCACATCAAATTTAGGTTTTTCGCCGCCACTGCCAATGAGGCAATCGTTTGTTTTTTGTAATCTGGAAGTATTTTTCTAGCTCTATCTGCTCTGTTATGCTCTAGTGGAAATGCACCCTTAATGAGTTTTCATAACGCAAATTGCGGGTGTAAAAGAGACTTACGCTTTGGTAATACAAGCGTTAACGTACTGTTTCTTTGGTAATACAAGCGTCAACGTACTGTTTCTTTGGTAATACAAGCGTCAACGCACTGTTTCTTTGGTAATACAAGCGTCAACGTACTGTTTCTTTGGTAATACAAGCGTCAACGTACTGTTTCTTTGGTAATACAAGCGTCAACGTACTGTTTCTTTGGTAATACAAGCGTCAACGCACTGTTTCTTTGGTAATACAAGCGTTAACGTACTGTTTCTTTGGTAATACAAGCGTCAACGTACTGTTTCTTTGGTAATACAAGCGTCAACGCACTGTTTCTTTGGTAATACAAGCGTCAACGTACTGTTTCTTTGGTAATACAAGCGTCAACGTACTGTTTCTTTGGTAATACAAGCGTCAACGTACTGTTTCTTTGGTAATACAAGCGTCAACGTACTGTTTCTTTTCTATGTAGAATTAATAAAAAACACTGTTTTGAGGTAAGCTGTAACTGTTTGCCGCTCCACTCAATCTACACTTAAAACGCCTCATATCCGCTTATTATTTCCACTCGGTCTCGACCGCTGAATATTTAAGTCTACGGTTAAAATTCTCAAGTCGACGATAGTGTTTTAGGCATTGGATTTGTCAATAGGCTCGCCTCCTATTATCGAACCTCCTGCTGCTGCCCCTGTGCCTAACTTCAGGGAGTATGGGCGTGCTATGTGGATAATGTTTCGTGTTTTACTGCCTTGAATACAGCCCCGGTTGCGTATTGACAAGAAATTAAAATCCGCGAAATTTTGTGACTTAGAACAGTGTCAAAAAAGTCCGGATTGAGCGATAAGATTTTGTAGCAATGCGTAGCCGGACATAGACAACACCACTTATTAAAACTATATAATTAAGAATCGGATGTTATATTTTATACTATAGTTGTGATAACATAGAATTTGAGGACCTCATTAAATAGCTTTTATACTAAATACTTTGGATAAATATTTAATTTGTAGAGCTTCTAAGTGCTTAAGCACTAGCAATATTTAATCCTCTAAAAATGTACCATTAGTTATAAAAGTTTGATATACAATCTTGTCGATAATTCGAAAAAAATGCGTTTGAATAAAACTCGCTTATATTCAAATAGTGTAATTGGAATAAAAACCCTATTCCAAAAAAAGGTTCGGATCCACCTACGTATAGAACAAGAAGTGTCAAATAATGTAATTGGAATAAATCATTATTCCAATTAATTCGCAAAGACATTACGTTCGAGTTCACTTTTGTATAAAACGAAGTGTCAAATAGTGTAATTGGAATAAAAACGTTATTCCAAAACAAATGAAAGAGCACTTTCAAATGCAAAATGTAGCTCGCATATTAGGTCATCGGTATTGGAATAAAAGTCATTAGAAAACGTTATTCTCTAGTGATTTTGTTAATATTTTAAATATTGTACATAATAGTGTATTTCCTGAATTTAAACACTAATTACTGTTGAAATTAATGCAATTTTATAAAAACATTTTTAACAATCAAAAACGTTTTCTGATGTTCTGGTATCCACAGTAGGTATACAGGGAATCCTAGTTGAGACTATATTTGTATGAAATGTGTGAGACAATATTAGTATCGATGCAAAAGTAGTACCAAGTATATTATGACAGATCGTTTCCTCCTGGGCGCCAATTTTTGTTTTTTTTGGTTTTTCGAAAATTGTACGTCATTCTAGTATCATGGCAGTAAAAATTGCGAGATCAGCTGTAACTTATTTACAACCAAGTACTAAAACTGCTTCAAAATTAAATTTGGCACCCTAGGCGATACGATTTGCTTAATATCAATACCTACATTTATTATTTAATTAAAAAACTTTTAGTACAAATTATTGCATTTGTATTCATTTTATTCACCCTGTACAAATGTTCGCTCATTATTACAATAATACATTTGATGTACACTTTTTGCGTCGATACAAAAATCGTATCATGCATTTATTATAAGATTAGATTAAGATTTTTTCTACAAAATAGAAATTATGTAGGTAAACATACTTCCTTGGATATTTAAAATTTTAGTTTTAAGTTTATATAATTATATCGAATGCCGATACAAATCAATTAAAACGCTTACGGTTATAACGTCAATTGAGTGACAGTGCCATTTTGAAAAAAAAATCAATTTTGCCTTACTTATTATTAACATAGGTAGTTATTTCATAAATATAATATCATTTGTACTATGTGAGTTTTTTATTTATACCATATTCCTTTTCATGATAATGATTGGAACAATTTGCCTGTTGAATGCAAAATAGTCGGGGTAATCAGCGCGGGTTTTGCTCTACACGATACATTATGCATTAAGTCCGATTAGGTACACGTGTTTTGTGCATGAAGTATTAATAATTAAATAAATAAATACAAAACATCGATTGCAATACATACAGGGTACGGATTTAGTCACCTGCGCACGTTTAAAGGGTGATTCCACCCGTCGTATTCAACAATTTTTCTATTACAAAAAAAAAAAAAATCACATCAAGAGTTAACAGACCACATTTCTGCATGTATGAAAAGTAGTTTTTTTTTTACGTATCTGTAATGGGTTTAATAGGGAAAGTTGGGCAGTATGACTGGTAGAATCACCCTTTGACGGGTGGAAGTGACAATCGGCATCCTGTATATTTAAAGATACTTGTTATATGTGTAGGCCAAAGCGTAATAGGGATCAGGCTTTACCTCAGTAATTAGTGTAATGATTGCAACTTCTGTTACTGAATTAATGGGATCGATTCGCAGGTGTAATTAGTAGTTCTGATGAGTAGCATCTAAAAATTGTGGATGCTAGCATCGCCCCCCAATATAAACAAGACCCTAAAACAAGGAATCGGTGAACTGCGGGTTTAGTGGTGTACATGAGTACGGCCTCAGTTCAATAGTCGGTCAGTTCATTGCCTAAGGCCATAACCCATACTACATGTTTGTGTAATAAAATATAGCTAATTACCCAAAACCAAAACCGGCTTCATTAGCGCAGGGGCTGAGCAATCAACTGCAGCGTCAGCTCAATGAACGTTATTAAATAAGAAGAAATGAAAACCAAGTGCCAATAGATAAATACAAATAGTAAATGGAGACTTCTGAAGACATTCAGCATATTATTATAAGATCACTCTGAGCGAACTTAATAACCGGGATCTGGGCTAATGCACCCAGCCCTCAGCCCTCTCTGGTGGACATCCACCGTTTCGTGTCAGCAAAATATGAACGCAGCCTTAATAATCCAATTTTTTAATTGACATCAACTATTTCTTAGCCTGTGGCGGTTGACAGTTGACACATGAATGACAGTGACAGCTCGGCTGTATTATTTTCTTTGACAGTGTTTTGTTGTAATTATTTATTTGTTCTAAAATAACACTGAAAGTAAATGAACAATTAATAAATTTCTAATAACTGAACAGATTTAACTGCAATGGAGCACAGAACGTGGTAGAGATTGTGTTATATGAACAAAGTTTTACGTGGTTTGGCTATTCATTAACAACGATCAACTACTAACATAACTCTTGTTTTTATTTTAGTATCAGAAGCACGAATGCTCAAATTAATTTTCTTATCAACTATATGTCTTCACACAAAGAGTTTGCCAACGGCACGTCCTCCAGTCCCGTGGGTAACGCTCAGTGGTCTTATCTCCGTGAATTATTAAAACAACACGGGCCTGACAAATCTATCGACCAGTGGAAAACGGCAAGTTTATTTAGATTTGATTTTTAAATAAATAACTAGTTTCGAAGAAGGTAATTTTGATACTTAACCATCCAACTCCAAAAACCAAAATTTGCCTATTTCTATACTTTGTCCATTATGTGAACCGTTTTTTGACAGATGTCTTAGACTGCCTTAGAGTGTAGCTGTTCCAGATTACGTAAAAGTTAACTTTGAAATGCGTAACAAAATAAATGTATCATCTACCTTATGTTAATCAATTATGATTCCTTGCAGACATTATAATAGGTACCATAAATGTAACGGATAAAAAAAAAAGATTATTGTTAAGCATATTAAATTTAGTTACATTCTACCACATTCTACTGTGTCTAGTGATGCGATCGAATGTATTCACTGCAATCATTTTAAACAATGACATTAAATCAGCATCGGAAAATGGCATCCACTCTAATATCAATAAAATATAAATTAAACAATATTTTTGAAAAGAAATGGATGTAAAATGATATAAAAATTAATACAATCAGATGAATATTATACATATTTATTTATTATTGTATGTCGTTGCACCATTTAGTATAGTCTTCAACTCGACAAGATGTACGCATTAAACATACGCACTATACATTTGTTTCCAGTTTCTATTAATGTACCTAATAATATATCAAATGCAATTAATTGTCTATTGTATATTAAATGTCATGTATTACAAGATTTTGATAAAATTTGATAAAGAAATAGATTGCATCCTAAAGATGGACATAGGCTACCTTTTATCTCAAAAAGTCCTGTAGGATGTCAGTGAAATTAAGCAACAATAAATCTAGACTTTAATATAAACAAGTGCGAGTCGGACTCGCGCACGGAGGGTTCCATACCATTAAGATTTATGACGAATTAAAAAAAAATACCTACTTAGATCTCTTTCAAACCAATTTTGGTTGAAAGTTTACATGGTAATGTACATCATATATTTAGTTTTATCATTCTCTTATTTTAGAAGTTACAGGGGGGGCGGGACACATTTTACCACTTTGGAAGTGTCCCTCGCACAAACTATTCAGTTTTGAAAAAAATTATATTAGAAACCTCAATATCATTTTTGAAGACCTATCCATAGATACCTCACACGTATGGGATTGATGAAAAAAAAAAATTGAGTTTCAGTTCTAAGTATGGGGAACCCCCAAAATTTTTTGTTATTTTCTATTTTTGTGTAAAAATCTTAATGCGGTTCACAGAAGTACATCTACTTACCAAGTTTCAACAGCATAGCTCTTATAGTTTCAGAGAAAAAAAAATGTGACATACGGACGGACAGACAGACAGACAGACCTACAATACCAATACCAATGGAGGTAGTTCAAGACCCTGGAAAGGACATAGGCTATATTTTATCGCAAAAATTCCTGTAGGATGTCGGTGAAATTGCAGGCAACTACCAATTGTAATCATTTCTTAGAATTATTTATTAACAGACATGGAGAGATCTCAAGCGGAAGGCCCGTAAGCAGAAAGCAGATGTGTGTGCTCAGGCTATGGCAGAAGAATTTCACGAGGTTCCCGTAGTGTCTGGCTCAACTATTAAAGTGTTAGACACAATCGGAGATGAGATAGCTCCAGAGTGTAAAGTCGAGATCCGTGCTATGAAGTCACCAGTTAGAGAAGTAAGATTATTATTTCTTCACCTACTTGAATGAAGAACTACTTTTTATCACTATGCAGCTTTCTAATGGTGGAAAGGATTTTTGTGCACCGATTTTAAAAATTCTTTCACCATTAGTATTCACATCTTCACTGAGTGACATACTCTATATTAAATTAAAAAAATAATAAGGATCCCTAATAAAAATGCAATAATATAGCCCAAGGTGTAAAAACGCGGGCTGATGATGATGATAACATGCTTATTTTTTATTATATTTTAGCATTAAATTATGAATTTTCTAATGAAATAAAATTACCTAGTGAAAGAAAAATTCGGCCTCAGGCAGGGTTTGAACCTGCGCCCCTCTGGTTAAGTTTACCAGACACTTACCAACTAAGCTACCGAGACCACTGCCTGTGATGTCGATTGTCGAATTTCTCTTCAACATTTTAAGTCTGCAGGTGACGTCAGCAACATCTATTGAAGACATTACTATGTCTTTCAACCAACGCTTACTTCCACGGTAATTCAATGTCGAACGATGTTGCCTCACCGTATTTTTAAAATATATTCGTTTTCGATAGCTTAGTTGGTAAAGCGTCTGGTGTACTTAACCAGAGGGACGCACGTTCAAACCCTGCCCGAGGCCGAATTTTTCTTTCACTAGGAAAATTTTCATTAGAAAATTCACATCTTTATGATGTTGGGTATATTTAGATGAAGTACGTGACGATGCGCCGGCGGCGGCGACTCCTGCAGCCGCCGCCGGGCCCAGCGCCGGGCAGGGACCTGCTGCAAGCACAGAACCAGAGGAACGCACTGCTGCAGGTTTGTATAACTATCTAGTAATATGTAGGCTAGTTTTAATTCGTAAAAATATATAATAAAGTCTTTTTGACAGTTTTTAACTATTTCACATGTCCAACGCAAATGTCTTGCTGATTCGAAAGCTTCTCTAACGATTCTCAGTGTTGGTTTCGGCGTTTCTTCGAAACAAGCGCCGAAACAAACTCGGAGAATCAATCTCTTTTAAAGTCCCGACTGCTACGCTAGAGCTCCTGGGTTCGATCCCCAGGTCGAGTAGTGTTATTTGGTCAATGAAATTCTCAGTAGCAGCTCGGAGTCTGGATTTGTGCCCGGTGAATGGTAATAAGCTCGCCCCCTATTACATGGGACCTAAACATACTGGCAAAGTGTGGGTGAACATTAGTACACCTCTGCCTATCCTTCGGGGAATACAGGCGTGATGGTATGTTATGCTACGCAAATGTCTTGCTGATGTAGTAGCGACGTACAGCAGGTCGTTTAGCTCCTAAAAATGTGACTCAAACCTCAGCATCGCCAATGCACCCCAGCCTGGCCTGACTCGCTGGTTTATTTCTCGGGATTGGACATTATTTTTCAAGAATAACAATTTGGCGAAGATAAAAATATAAGTATTCGTCCACCGTCGTATAACATTTTTTAAGGACACTTTTACAAGTAGTTTTTTTTAATAGATTGTACCGCATTGCATTTCCAATCTGACGACCTCTGAAAAGAAACGCCGTAACAAACTCGGAGAATCATGGTTTTAAAGTCCAGACAATAGAAGTATTATCAAATATGCGAGTTTTACAATGTAGACCAACGACACAAGATTCCTTTTATAGAGATAGCAATAGCAGCTTCGTCTTCTTTTTATGAAATAAATTTATTATTTTATTATTATTACTGACTGCCTCATTACTCTAGTGGTTCTAAGCGCGACTGCTACGCTAGAGGTCCTGTGTTCGATCCCCAGGTCGAGCAGTGTTATTGGGTTTTTCTATGAAATTCCTAGTAGCAGCTCGGAGTCTGGATTTGTGCCCGGTTAGTGGCAATAGGCTCGCCACCTATTACATGGGACCTAAACATACCGGCGAAATGTGGGTGTACTTTAGTACACCTCTGCCTAACCCTTCGGGGAATACAGGCGTGATAGTATGTTCATTATTATTAAACTTCGTCTTTGTATTGCTTACAGTGTATAAAGCATACCTAATTGTTAATTTTTCCAGAAACTGTGCGACTTGGTAGCGGAACAAAACTCTATACTAAGGGAAAGAAACCAGATCGAGAGAAGGAAAATGTAGGTATTATTAACAATGTGGGCGGTGGAACAATTCTCACTCTTATTATTTACCCCATAGAGTTACAAATTAATGACACAGTGATAATTATGTTCATGTGCGCTGAGGGATTTTTAGGGTTCCGTAGCCAAATGGCAAAAAACGGAACCCTTATAGAGTTGTCATGTCTGTCTATCCGATGGTGTCTCGACCACTTTTTTCCGAAACTTTAAGAACTATGCTGTTGAAACTTGGTAAGTAGATGTATTCTGTGAACCGCGTTAAGATTTTCACACAAAAACAGAAAAAAACAATTAATTTTGGGGGTTCCCCATACTCAGAACTGAAACTCAAAAAAAATTGTCGTCAAACCCATACGTGTGGGGTATGTATGGATAGGTCTTCAACAAGTTTCTAATATATATATTTTTTAAACTGAATGTTTTTCCAAAGTGGTAAAATGTGTCTCCCCCCCCCCTGTAACTTCTAAAATAAGAGAATGATAAACCTAAAAAAAACATATGATGTACCTACATTACCATGTAAACTTCCACCGAGAATTGGTTTGAACGAGATCTAGTAAGAAGTTTTTTTAATACGTCGTTAATCGTAGTGGTACGGAACCCTCCGTGCGCGAGTCCGACTCGCACTTGGCCGGTTTTTTTTTAAGATTTCTATGATTGAGTGTCGCACATTACTAGTGTTCTTGTTAAGCCCTCGTGCTAAATTAGCGGCAATTTGGAACAGCTAACTTCAGATGCGGGCAGTTATTTCGAACAGAGTGTATTATATATCAAAGCTAGAGAGTTTGTTTGAACGCGCTAATCTCTAGAACTACCAGTCGGATTTAAAAAAATATTTGTGTATATGATAACCAAATTAACGAGGCAGGCTATAGGCTATGTAGCATCACGCTACGATCCTTAGGAGCGGGGCAAAGCGGTTCAAACCGCGGGGAACACCTAGTTTAAGAGGAGTGTCCCTCGCGAACGCAACAATGTTGCACAGTTGTCGCTGTCTCTATCCCTCGCGATGCGAACGCGTGCCCGAGAGGAGAAACAACAATACATTTGCAACATTTTCACGATGTTCCGAATTTTGGAGATTACTCCTATAATATTGTTAATACGTAAAAAAAAATCTTGTAAAAATATATTCACTATATTATCTGGGTTTCTTTCGAATCAGAATGTTTCTGTATTGATACATTGTCGAGAAATACTAGCATAAAGTTGGGCCGTTTTTCAACGAAAATTGCCAATCTTTGAGCTCGTGTAACTTTTTAACCGTATATTGAAATGAAATTGTATACTACAGGAACACGTATTTTAATGATAAGATTGTTACTGCAAAATTCCAAAGACTTTCATTTGTTAATATTCAAGATAAGACCAAACTACGTTTGTATGGAGCGCGGAGCGGATACTATCCTCTTAACATACAATTAAAAGCGGCAGTAGCCTAATGGATAGGGCGTCGGACTTGCGATCATATGGTTGCCGGTTCGAACCCCACCCATTGCACTACCGACGTGAACCCACTCGTAACACGAGCATTTAGCTTAGCACGAGGGGTTAACAAGAATAATAGTAATGTGTGACTCACATTGTTAGTAAGCTTTCTTAAAAAAAAAAAAAAAAAAATTAATTTTGTTTGTCATTTACAGGTACAACAGAAACCGTAGATAGTGAATTATTATAATAAATAGTATTTAAGTATTTGGCTAGTAATAATTAATATACACATAAATAATATTAATAGATGCTTAAGTTTATCACGTTTATCTTGTTTTATTTCACTCCATCACGTCTACTTTCCCCGAATAGGTAGTTAGGCAGAGGTGTACTAATGTACACCCACATTTCACTGGTATGTTTAGGTCCCATGTAATAGGGGCTATAATCGCGCTTAAATCCAGACTCAGAGCTGGTACTGAGAATTTCAAAGAAAACTCGATAACATTTTGCTCAACCAATAGGCGGCGGTAGCCTAATGGCGAGTGCGTCGGACTTGCGATCATGTGGTTGTCAGTTCGAAACCCACCCATTGCCCTACCGACGTGAACCCACTCGTTACACAAGCATTTAGCTTAGCACGAGGGGTTAACAAGATTACTAGTAATGTGCGAACCACATTTCTAGGAAGCTTTTAGAAAAAAAACCTGGGAATCCAACAGCAGTCGCGCTTAGGACCACTAGACTAATGAGGCAGTCGTTTTATTTCAATCAACACTTTTTGGAGATGGGGGGGGGGGGGGGTGACAAAACCTTCATGGTTGGTCCGCCATACTATAAACAGCACTTGTCTTCCTTTGCCCTATAGTTACGACATATTGTATTCTACCTTAGTCTAGCAACGGAAAACACTTACAATGGGAAGTCAGTCTAAACTGGTTTTGTATAGCTTGATGTGTAGCCGTGTGTACATTTTACGAATGTTTGCACGCATGAGAAGGGCCGTTAGAAGAGCCGTCAGACATTCATTCGCAAACTTAGTGGATATGCAAATTGTTCGCATAGGTACTCAATTTGCGAATCAGTTTGCTTGCGATTTTGTGAATCATGGAGAATGAAGATTATTTTATTGGTGCAGTTGGACTGTTTACATATGTTCATATACTTTTTACTATGTTCATATACTTTTTACTATGTTCATATAATGTTTCAATCCATGATGAAGTTAGTTTAAGAAAAGTAAGAAAGAAATTGTCTTTTCTTGTTAGTTAAGTGGGTACGCTACACACTAAACATCACGAACTATGAAAATTGTGAAATGTCCGTTAGGTACAGTTTGTTCGAAATAAGTAAGCCGATCGCAAGTTAGCCGTTCCGAACTACCGCGATGATAAAATCGTTTAATTGTTTTATAAATAAATATCGAAATTAGTAAACAAAATAATTAGAAATGTGAAACATATACGACTAATGATCTTACTTAACACCGACTCTTTCTATTAAAATTTACCACTTCTAAATCACTTGCAGACAACTTCCGATCGGCTTACTTATTTCGAACAAACTGTACCCTCGCAATCGTGTACGCATATTCGTCGTTTTCCGAAGCGGCGGTAGCCTAATGGCTAGGGCGTCGGACTTGCGATCAGGTGGCTGCCGGTTCGAACCCACCATTGCACTACCGACGTGAACCCACTCGTAACACAAGCATTTTAGCTTAGTACGAGGGGTTAACAAGATTACTAGTAATGCGAGACCCACATTGCTAGTAATCTTTTATTTTAATAAAAATAAAAATTATGTGTACGCAACTGGTCACACGAATGTGTGGGAGAATACGCGAAGGATCGCGGTTCGTGCGCTTCGATGTGCGTTAAAAGACGACAAAGCTTGGAAAACCGCGAATGCAGCTAAAACTTTACATAGGTAATCATTTGCAACTGTCGTCATACACTTGTGTATGCGTGCGAATGTGAGTGACCGGCATTACACGAAGTGACTGCCATCAGACCCCAACACTATTTCTTTGGGCGGCAGGGGAATTGAAATTGAAAATATAGAACAACGGAATCTTGACTTTGTTTTTGCTGTATTTGTTACGTGTTGTAAAAAAAAACTGAGAACAAAAGTAATGTTAGTAAAAAGGTACTTACCCCAAGAACATCTGGCCCGGTGAACTCAGCATCTCGCCGTCGCTGCAATTCTACCGCCTTTTCCACCAATAAACACTTCACACCAAAAATAGTTTTGGGTATCTATACAATTTAAAGCATTTATTTCTCATAAAAATATGTACGTTCCTTCACTTTGAGAAATTGAGAAATTCAACATACATTTTGTTTCGATACGAATGTAACATTGCAACTTATTTACGGTTTCTAGGAGCGGTAGTAATCGACCACACTCCACGACAGTTCTTTTTACACTAATCCAATGAAGCGTAGCTCGCCCATATCTAACAACAAAAATTGTGGGTAGATTGCAATAAAATCAAATGTTTACCCTCCTTTTGCGTGATCAAGTTCAAAAAGGCCGAATCTAGTATATTATTCTACTCTTTGAGGCCGATATAGCTTTTTTTTATTTGATAATCAGACGCAGAGACTGCGTATTTAACAGACGTAAAAAAGGAAAAATTCTTTTTAATTGTAGAAGTTAACGATTGTGATAGATTTTTAAATTAATTAATTAAATTTTTGACTTCCTCATTAGTCTAGTGGTCCCAAGCGCGACTGCTAGAGGTCCTGGGTTCGATCCGCAGGTCTCGCAGTGTTATTGGGTTTTTCTATGAAATTCTCAGTAGCAGCTCGGAGTCTGGATTTGTGCCTGGTTAATGGCAATAGGCTCGCCCCCCATTACATGGGACCTAAACATACCGGCGAAGTGTGGGTGTGCATTAGTACACCTCTGCCTAACACTTCGGGGAATACAGGCTCGATGGTATGTTATGCTATGTATGTTTATTTAATTTTTATGGAAGAAATACAGCTAATTATAATAAAATCATGTAATTTTACTAAATTCAGACACGCACAGTTATTATGATCGAAATGATATTTTTTTATTGTTTAGGTACGAGCTGTGCACCACGATTTGTTTTGTTTTATCCGATCCCTATCAAAGTTCACAGGTAGTCTTACTTATGGTAGGTCCAGCCATTTTGAAGCCCTTAGGAAACATACGTACACATTTTTATGCGTTTTTCTAGATTTGAATGCATTTCACCATGATATGACCATGTCTAGTTAAACAGTGAATTTACATACATAGAAAAAGCATATTTATAGAATAGAATAGATTATAAAATTCTTTATTGCAAACCGAAAACCTATGCAAAGAACTATTTCGACGCGCCGGAGACCCAATTCCGCCCTCAGTCCCCTTCCTTGTCTTTCTCCTTCCTTTCCCTTAAGTAGGTTCGGCAACACTTCTTCAACTCCTTTGGTATACCATCAGGTGGCCTGCTCGTTTGCAGACAAATCCCATTAAAAAAAAGAGTGGTACAATGGGCGGTCTTATCGCTGCCATCTAGTTACGAAGGAATAAATAGAAAAAAGTAAATAAAACGAAACTATAGTTAATTTGTAGACATTTAATTAGGTATTGTACTTCGTAACAAAGTAATAAATACATTAATATAACATCTTAATTGTTAGTTGAGTTATATTCAAGGCTTCAGCATCGAGCTCCGGTACCTACAAATAAAAATTAGATTAAGTAAAAATTATACTTCGGTGTTTCTGCCTGGCGCCCCTCATGTATTTTTGTAAGACACCCTCCAGTTTGTACGAAATAATTAATTGAAGTTTAAAGAAAAAAAAAACTTGAGAGGTGTCAAGGGACACCCGGATGGAACGAAGTTCCTTTCGATTAATTAGTGAAGATCAGCAATATCCAGAACTTGTGCAGAAACACTGTCAGGATTCATTATTATTATTATTTTTTATTATTTATTATTTACAAAAAAACCTGTATGACACTCAACAAAAATAATCTTCGCGACACCACACTGTTCAATGCGAAATAGAAATGAAAATATCTGGCTTGCTTTCTATAAGAGAGAGAGACAGACAGAGAAACATGCGCACGCCGCACAGCTTACAATAGCTTACTATAGCAAATAGTGTCGTGACAACTTTTCTTTAGATTATTTTCCGTCTAGCCCCCTTTCACAACGCGCGATAAGGAACTTCGTTCCAAAAATATGTGGCATTATTTCAAGTTTTAGACAGGATCAAAGCATTATACCTACTTATACTTTTATTCTGTCTAAAACTTGAAATAATGTCACAATAGTATGTTATGCACAAATTCATTTTTAACCCCCGACGCAAAAACGATGGATGTTATAAGTTTGACGTGTCTGTACGTGTGTGTATGTCTGTGGCATCGTAGCTCCCGAACGGATGAACCGATTTTGATTAAGTTTTTTTGTTTGAAAGGTGAATTAGTCGAGAGTGTTCTTAGCTATGTTTGATGAAAATCGGACGAGATATAATGTAATTGTGGGGGGTCTTAAAATTTTAAATTTATTACTTTCTATTTTTCTTACAAATTAAAGAAAACAGGTCAATAAAAGCTGGTTTTACACGGCTGCTAAATACCTATGACTGCAGGGCAGTTCAATTTCAAGTGTTCTAATGTCAAAAATGAGTTGATGGTAAAGCTCTTTGCAGGTCAGCCCGCTGAAATGTTGTCACGTGACCGCTGACTTAGTTATTTGATGTGCTCATGGTACAAAACAACACGACCGTTCACTTTCCGTCTAAAATTGACCTGCTATAAGAGTTTAAGGTACAAATCATTAAATAAATGAATCTGAATCTCACCAATGTTACTGTCGAGCCAGTGGTGAGCATTCGTTTTCGAGCCACTTCAGGTCTTCGAGCAGACCTCGCTGCTTCAGGATCGGGCCCAGAGTGTTCAACACTCGCTGATGATACTGGTTTATGTACGACAACTGAAACAAATATAATATTCGTTGTAGTTGTCGGCTGCAATTTCACTTTGACAACAGCGCACCCTTCCACGTTCAATTCTTGTACTTCGATGAAAACTTAGTCTTAAAGAATGAAAAAGTCAGTCTTCTGGGCACGTTGTTAGAGTTTATTTATTATAAACGATAATAATGGGCCATTTCAGAAATTCTAATCTGTTTTTAGCCATTTCTGAAATTCGAATCTGTTTTAGCCATTTCTAAAATTCTAGTCTATTTTAGTGATTCCTGAAATTATAGTTTGTTTTGAGGCATTTCTGAAATTCTAATCTGTTTCGAGGCATTTCTGAAATTCTAGTCTGTTTTTAGTCATTACTGAAATTATAGTTTGTTTCGAGGCATTTTTGAAATTGTTCGCACAAAAACTAATGAATAGATTTTAATTTTATATTCAATACATTCATTACATTTTATTTCAATAATTTGAATAGATCCTGAAATATAGCTTGACCTCTCTGTTCTTTGCAGATACATAGAAAGAAGATATCGTGACTGTTGGTTTCTGAATAAATTCTTGAAAAATTGTTGTTGAAATAAAATATCTGTCTCATTTTATTCAGAAAATTTCGAGCGTTTATTTTATGCATTCAAATATGAATAGATATATTATTTTCTCTTCTTATCATTATACAGGTACAGTCGCCAGTAGGTCAAGGTATACAAAACTGTCAAATTTCTCCATATGATTTTAAACCTTAAATTGTTGAAGATAAAGTTCAAAATCAACTGAGAAAATTTGACATTTCGTGGTAACCTGATGTGCTGGCGACCTAGAATGTGTTATAGCCGAATAATATGCAAAAAAACTAATAAAACATTGAATTTGGTGCTCAAAGCTGAACGATTAGACTTAAAGAAATTAATATTTAATTTAATTAGCTTCAACAATTTTGTACCTACTTAGAAAGAAAGAAAGAAGAAAGAAAATATATTTTATTTAAAACCACACAAAAAAAAATAATACTTAGGAAGCTAATACGAAATAAAAATAAATAATGGTGCACTGAGGGCATACGCCTATAAGTAAGACATGTCGGCCGCCATGGCAGCGCTCCCATGCTTTAGTACGACGTCAGCCATGGTACTGACCGGCCGGCGCGGGCGCACGGCGACCAGGGTTATGGCACGCCTGCACATTCTTTAAGTTACCCATAAAACTATATGTTTGACGCTACAGCCGCGAACGGGAGCCGACATCTCCTTATAGTGATTGAAATTATGTGTGTTGGGACTGCCTCGTTGGTCTAGTGGTCCCAATCGCGACGATCCCCAGGTCGAGCAAAGTGTTATTGAGTTTTACTATGAAATTCTCAGTAGCACCTCGGAGTCTGGATTTGTGCCCGGTGAATGGCAATAGGCTCGCCCCCTATTACATGGGACCCAAACATACCGGCGAACTGTGGGTGTACATTAAGTACACCTCTGCCTAACCCTTCGGGGAATACAGGCGTGATGGTATGTTATGTTATTATGTGTGTTCGTACAACCTACACTTCATGCCAGAGCATATACAGCAGATGCATGAAGGCCAGCCCCAGCTATAGCTTAATATTGTACACCATCAAGTATGGAATATCACAGAGATCTATGTTCTATAATAAAGACCTTTTATTGTAAACTATGTACGCACGGCTACACATCAAGCTATACAAAACCAGTTTACGCTGGCCTCTTATTGTATGGGAAGTATATACAATGCGAGATCCGCTTAAACTGGTTTTGTATAGGTTGACCTGTGGCCGTGTACTTGTGATAACAATAAATGAATTCTATAGATGCTAGATTAAATAATGAAGACTGCCTCATTAGTCTAGTGGTCCTAAGCGCGACTTCGACGCTAGAGGTCCTGGGTTCGATCCCCAGGTCGAGCTGTGTTATTGGGTTTTTCTATGAAATTCCCAGTAGCAGCTCGGAGTCTTGATTTGTGCCCGGTTAATGGCAATAAGGCTCGCCCCCTATTACATGGGACCTAAACATACCGGCGAAATGTGGGTGTACATCAGTACACCTCTGCCTAACCCTTCGGGGAATAGAGGCGTGATGGTATGTTATGTTATGTAAATAATGAAAAAGGTGCATACCTCGAAGTCGGACAGCATGGAGACGTCGATACATTCCTTCTGGTTGGGCACCAGGGTCAATGTGTTGAAGCCCAGCACACCGCGACCATCGTAGTCACCTACCAAGCCACTAGCCTGGAAGCAAATCATCATCATGAGTGGCGTAGCTAGGTAACTATGTGGTTGCCGGTTCGAACCCCACCCATTGCACTACCGACGAGAACCCACTCGTAACACAAGCATTTAGCTTAGCACGAGGGGTTAACAAGAATACTAGTAATGTGTGACCCACATTGTTAGTAACCTTTCATAAAAAGAAAAAAAGGCCCTGGGGCTAAAAATTAACTAGGGCCCCAACTAAACTATTTAAAATCGTTTATTCCGTATTCGTCGTTTTCCGAATTCGACGTACTCCAGTAACCCAGATTCGTCGTACTCCAGATTTCGTCTTAATCCAGATTCAACTCCATAATAAAATTAAAAACCAAATATACATTGTAACTTATTTTAATGAACAAATTAAAACTATTTTACAAAATAAAAGATAATATCTAATAGAAGACGAATCTGGAGTACGACGAATCTGGGTTACGACAAATCTGGAGTACGTAAAGTTCGGAACACGACGAATTATATTTTGTTCGGGGCATCACCCCGCCCCAGCCTGATGGTAATTAGTCATCGCCGCCCATAGACATCTTCAATATCAAAGCAGTTGCAGATGCGTTGCCGAGACAAGGAAAAGGGAGTGGAAGGAGAAGGAAGGAGACTGAGGGAGGAATTGGACCTCAGGCGCTCCTATGTCGTGTGTAGATTTTAGAAGTACTTACCCTGGGGTGGTTGGTGGTCTTGTTGACTTTGATAATCTCGATCAAGTCCTCGTGACGTATACCAAAGCTCCCGACCTTATAGTATCCGGGCTCTGTAAATATCAACATGTATTAAGTCAATGAAATGTTTTAATTTAATAGGCTAGTTGACTGTTCAAAGGTTTCGAGTTCAAATCCACGACGACGTATTAACATAGTATACCATCACGCCTGTATTTCCCGAAGGGTTAAGCAGAGCTGTACTAATGTACACCCACATTTCGCTGGTATGTTTAGGTTATATGTAGTAGGGGGCGAGCCTATTGCCATTAACCGCACACAAATCCAGACTCCGAGCTGCCACTGGGAATTTCATAGAAAAAGCCCAATAATACTTTGTTTTACCTGTGGATTGAACCCAGGACATCGAGTGTAGTAGTCGGTTGTAAAAAAAAATGGATAGTAGCCAATTCTCAGACCTACTGAATATGCATATAAATTTCATAAAAATCGGTCAAGCCGTTTCGGAGGAATATGGTAACTAACATTGTGACATGAGAATCGATTATCGACTATATTTTTTTTTGACGAAATTTTTTTTTTCGTCCCCGACGCAAAAACGTCGGGGTGTTATAAGTTTGACGTGTCTGTGTGTGTGTGTGTTAGTGTGTGTCTGTCTGTGGCATCGTAGCTCCCGAACGGATGAACAGATTTTGAGTTCATTTTTTTTTGTTTGAAAGGTGCCTTAGCCGGGAGTGTTCTTAGCTATGTTTGATGAAAATTGGACGAGCCATAATGCAATTGTAGGGGGTTTTTTAAATTTTTAATTATATTTTTTTTATAATGTGGCATTAAACAAGAACAGTATACTCCACGCGGGCGGACAGCTAGTTTTATATATAAGATGACGAGAACAGTAAGGTAAGGTTAGCTAAAGAGGAATACAAACCATTGCTGAGTATCTGTCCAGGCTTGAGGCCGGGGTCGTGTGGGTAGGGCCGCCAGGAGATGCCGGCGGGGCCCTCGTGCACGTTGAGGTGGTGTCCCACGCCGTGGCCGGTGCCGTGCGCGTACTCCAGGCCGGCCTGCCACAGGGAGTGCCGGGCGAAGCTGTCCAGCACGTTACCCTGGGTAAGGAAATCAAACTCTAAACTACCATAATTGGCATTAAGTCCGCCTTGTGTACCATTTTATATGTACAGTGGGTTATAGCTGTTACTCGACCCACCCTAGGTGGGATGGCGATCCACCGAGACCCCTCGGTGGGTCAGGTAACAGGTATAACCTACTGTACATAAAAGATTAAATAAATAAATAAGCTTTTTTTATGGGATAACTCGGCAAACGAGCAGGCGAGCTACCTGATGGTAAGTAGTCATCGTCGCCCATGGACATCTGCAAAACCAAAGGAGTTGCAGATGCGTTGCCGAGCCTATTTAAGGAAACCGGAGGGGTAGGAATAAAGGAGAAGGAAGGGAACTGAGGGAGAAATTGGGCCTTCGGCGCTCCAAAACGGATTTTATCGCGTTATATTGATATTTTTAATTCCCGACGTTTCGGATTCTTTACAGCATCCATGTTCACGGGTAGATTGAAGTGTTGGTCGTCCTAATGACAAAGTTGTCACAATGTCTGCTGTAAACAATCCGAGACGTCGGGAATTAAATAATATCAATATAACGCGCTAAAATCTATGAAAAGTAGTTTTATTTCAATGTCTAAACTGCGCGTAAGTATTAGAATGTTAGTGAAGCCCCTGAGAGGAGAAACTCTAAATGATAAATGATATTTATTTCTATAAATAGATCTTTTAAAAAACACTTTCCAAGTGAATGTATTACTTATTTTATACTAGATGGCGCTGGCATTTCATGTCTGACGGCCTCTGAAAAGGAATACCGAGACAAACTCGGCGAATCATGGTCCGTTTTAAAATCCAGAAAGTACCTAATGTTTCAACAGGCCTTTTGGAGAAAGGGCCGTACGCACGGCTACACATCAAGCTATACAAAACCAATATAGGCTGGCCTGGAATTCTACGGAAAATCTTTACAACGGGAGGTCAGTCTAAACTGGTTTTGTATAGCTTGATGTGTAGCCGTGTGTACGTTATAAGTAGCTTGTAGTTGACCTGTCCTAACTGACGGCACGCATACATCAATCATCGTGTAGCTCAAACAATATTTAGGGAGCTCAACGACCCGTCGCACAACGATACCAGATCAGCAGGACATTTGCGTAGAAGAAATACACCGATCTTATTGGTGAGGTCCTTCAAAAAGTACAAGTGCGTTGTACACGCTACCAACGCGTGTATATGACAACATGTATGGGTGTGTGTGTGTGTATGAAGCAAAAAAAATATGCTAGAAGAGTAAGCAAATGGCATTCTGTAGTTACTATCCACCCAGTATTTAAAATAAAACTCAATACTCGGATTTTGTGTCTACTATTTAACATCCTACATGATCCTTTAGCCCCTTCCTACCTGCGGGAACGCTTTTCCTTCACTCATTCGAGTGACTCTTCGTGCAGGTCCCATCTCCAAGGATGGTACATCCTTAAAGTTCAACCCCACAAAACCGACTTCTTTTCTTTTTCCCTTACTGTTCACGTGGTTAGGTTGTGGAACGCGCTCCTCCTGATATCCGTGATTGCGGAACTGTTTCGTTATTTAAAAAACGAGTTAAAGATTACTATCATAAAAGTAATTCGTGAGTTTGTAAATATTTTGTACTTATGTGTTTTATTTATCTTATTTGTGTATTTATTATTTTATTATATAATTATTATATTTATTGTATTATGATATATTTATTTTATTACTGTAAGTTTTAGTATATTATCGTATAAGTATTTATTTATTAAGCTTATTTGATTGTTACAATTGTTTGCTTGTGTATAATAAGTACCTATTAATATTTTATTTACACACTGCTGTCTACATTACTTATTTTAAATTCTCCTGTCGCAGGTTTGCTGGAAGAGATTTCTTAAAAATAAGCTGTACCTTTGTACTTTCTATTCCTATGTTTTTTTTATTTACTTTTGTATTGTCGTGTGCATAAATAAATAAATAAATATAATAAAATTAAATTTCTCGCCCCCTATTACATGGGACCTAAACATACCGGCGTGTATGTGTGTGTGCGTGCATGTAAATTAAGTACACCTCTGCCTAACCCTTCGGGGAATACAGGCGTGATGGTATGTATGTGTGTAAAATTAAATTTGCGTTAAACCCTGTGTTCTTTAAAAATAGTAGGCTTAAATGACCTGTCTATTATCACGCGCTCAAACGAAGAAGTAAAGCATGTGAGCAGTGAGGATTTCCTTTACGGCGAAGTCGAGAAAATCCAATAAGTAAAACGAAGTTGAAGTCTGCAAACCCGCAGTAGGCTAGCGTGGTGGATTATTAGCTTAACCCTTCTCATTCTGGAGACCCGTGCCCAGCAGTGGGACAATATAATAGGTTGATGACGTGTTTACCTTGACTCCCTGCGGGAACAGCGCCGAGCCGACCATGATCTGTCCCTTGAGTACTCGTGTGAAGGCGTCCTTCTGTTCGGCTGAGGGTGCGCCGGACATGTGTCGTGTGCGCGTTATGTCCGTAGTACCGTCCCTGGTAAAAAAGACGAATTTAGGATATAGGAACTTAGAGCAGTTATAGATATTTAAGGAGAATCGTCTCGCCTTGGGCGTACTCAATTGTGGATTCTTGACGAAATTATTTAACTATCTATAGATGTATTGTAGTAATATCGTTTCGTATTTTTTATGCATTTTCCATGTTAAGTTATTTTAGTGAAGGAAAAACTCGACTGCGGGCAGGATTCGAACCTGCGTCTTCTGGTTAGATACACCAGACGCTATGGCCAACTAAGCCACTGCGAATATTAGCATGGAAAACGCATTAAAAAAAATTCAAAAGATAATTAAAAGGTAAGGCGGCAAATTAACTAACTGTAGAACTACCTTGTTTAGTAACAGTACATTCTTTATGGCGATAAAAATATATACCTTGTCCATTATGTGAACCGTTTTTTGACAGACGCCTTAGACTGCCTTAGAGCGTAGCTGTTCCAGATTACGTAAAAGTTAACGTTGAAATGCGTAACAAAATAAATGTAGTATCTACCTTATGTTATTCAATTATCTTAATTATGATTCCTTGCAGACATTATAATACCATAAACGTAACGGATTTTCCAAAAAAATGATTAATGTTAAGCGTATTAAATTTAGCTACATTCTACCACATTCTTCCGTGTCTAGTGATGCAATCGAATGTATTCGCTGCAGTCATTTTGAACAATGACATTAAATCAGTATCGGAAAATGGCATCCACTCTAATATCAATAAAATATAATTTAAACAATCTTTTTGAAAAGAAATGTATAAAAAATTATTATTATACAAAAATTAATACAATCAGATGAATATTAAACATATTTATTTATTATTGGTCGTCGTTGCACCATTTTCGATTCGATAACCTAACAATCGATGATCACTACTAGACAGTAATCAAAGTGTCAATAATCGGGTCGATAATCGCATTGTTACGTTCCTGCAATCACTAGTTCCATCTGTCAAAAAACGGTTCTCATAATGGACAAGGTATAATAAAATTCCACAAAATTATAAAACAATAGTAAACATACATATTTTTAAGAAACAATTTAAAATGTTTTTAATTAACAAAGATTACTATTCGGTAAAATAATTTTTGGACGATAAAACTTAGCGATCAAAATTTTTATGATAATTGGTGAATGCGACATTTATAATTATATTTTAATAAGTTTCTATTTTTAATCTACATATTAGGAATTTGTTTGACATCTTTAATAATCTAATAATGTTGACAAGGATAATCATTTTGTAATAATTTAAATAATTTTGCACACCTTTTAGGTTAAAATATGGCGAACTTAAAATGCCTTTACTACAACATCTGTAATTGTACCCATATTTATGCAAATAAATGAATTGAATTGAATTGGTACATCGTACTTGCTGTAAAGTAAGTCAGTTGAGAAGCAAGCAAGCTTTCATTAAATGTCACTGAAGTCACCTCAAAGACGTAAAGCAGAATGTGAAGGCAAATTTCCCCATTTCACATGCCATGATGCCCCCCCCCCCCCACTACAGTCGCGTAGCGTAGGGGGAGGGGGTGGCGTAGCGCTAGAGATTTTCTATGAAATTCTCGATAGCATACATTTACGAGTTGGAAAGGCCGAATTTGTCCCTCAGTCCCCTTACTTCTCTTTATCTCCTTCCCTTTTCCTTAAATAGGCTTGGCAACGCATCTGCGACTCCTTTGGTTTTGCAGAGGGCGGCGTATACATGTATTATCTCACTTGTATTGTCCGCCAGAGTCGAGTAGGAACATGTCTGTCTTCTCGATGACTTTCTGTACGCCGTCTCTGGATGGGCTGTAGTGGATGATGGCGCCGTTGGCCCCCGCTCCAGGGATCGTTTGGAACGAGGGACCCATGAAGTGTGACTCCTCTCTGACAACAAAATTATTGATTTGAGAATAGAGAAAGGATCAGAACAGTTACATTAAAAGTCACAGTTAAATAAACCATTTCTTTTAAAATAAAGCTTGCTAGTGATTTGACCATAGAACTGCCAGGTCTCGAGTTCGAATCCAAGGCACGCACCTCTGACTTTTCGAAGTCATGTGCGTTTTAATACTTAATTATCTCGCGCTTAAACGGTGAAGGAAAACATCGTGAGGAAACCTGCATGCTTGAGAGATTTTCTCGATGGCTGAAGTCTACCAACCCGCAGTAGGCTAGCGTGGTGGACTACAGCCAAATCCCTCTCATTCTGAGATAAGACCCGTGCCCAGCAGTGGGACAATATATGGGTTGATGATGAAAGCTTACTAGGTATGTGGGTCGCACATTACTAGTATTCTTGTTAACCCCTCGTGCTAAGCTAAATATAGCTAAATGCAGCTTCTTACTTGCGGAACTCCAGTAGTTTGTCAGCAGCTTGTATTTCAGTGACGGTGGCGCCGCTGTTGATCTGGTCGTGAAGCCACTTCAGCAAGCGACTCACAGCGATACCGTCCCGGATGTGACATTGACGGAAACCCTGGATGATACGTAAAAAAAAAAACGTAAGTGAAAAAGTTATTTTAGTGAAGGAAAAATTCTACCGCGGGCAGAATTCGAACCTGCGTCTTCTGGTTAAATATACCAAACGCACTTCTATACATTTGTGAAATAAGTTTCAGTTTTTCACCAATTTCGCAATACCAAAGGAGTGAGTGAGGTGATTTGCCGAGCGTATTAAGGAAAACGGAGGGGAAGGAGAAAATAAGAAGGAAGTAGACTGAGGGAGGAATTGGGCCTCCAGCGCTCCACACTCACCGTACGAAACGCAACAGTATACATACTGCTACTTGACGTTGATATTCTGTGCGTCATTGGTCGGGTCACCCCCTTCCCTCTAAAATGGCGAGGGGGGTGATGGCTGATCCGTGCGTTATACTCGTGAACGGGTGCTGCTTGTGGTGACTGGTCGACTTGCTGGCTATTGTGTCTTAAATATATTTTTATTTTCATTATGTTTTTTTACTTTCACTCGCGAGTGGACTGAGTTGCCTTGTAGGACTTAGTTATCTTGCATTGTTTTATCATCTGTACTAATGTAAATTGTAACATTGTCTTTGGATATGCTTCTGTTTCAATTTATTTGAAATTGAAACACTTTCATGGGACCTAAACATACCGGTGAACTGTGGGTGTACATTAAGTACACCTCTGCCTAACCCTTCGGGGAATACAGGCGTGATGGTATGTTATGTTATGTGAGTGAGTTGCTTGCTTCTTCCCACGTACAGTCACCGTCAAATATATCGGAGCGAACAGACTGTTCATAATCATCTAAACAACTAGGGAAATTAAACTATATATCAATGGGATAAAATACATGTCAGAATGACAGCTGCCGTGTCTATAGGCCGACCGTTTAACTCGCGTATTGCCTGCGCGGTAAGAAGGGAATACTACTACTAGTAGGGATACTTAAAAAAGATACTTATTATTTTATTCTTTACCAACAATGTCTATCTCGAGATAAATCTTTGGATTATTGACTCCGTGTGTAGCGTTACCCGCCCCCGCTCCCTTCTTACCGCGCAGGCGATACGCGAGTTAAACGGTCGGCCTATAGTGTTCATTTTAAAACATACTTTGTGTCGCTGTGATATGGTTTAATTTCTCTAGTTGCTCAGATAATAATGAACAGTTTGTTTGCTCCGATATATGTACTATTTGATGGTGACTATACACGTATATGAACAATGTTAAGAACAATACAAGTATTGAAAATTAACATTGTATATGAAAGGGTACTTACTTCTAACTCCACATCGTTTTTGATGAGCTTCATCAGCGCCACGGGAGACACTTCAGATATCAATGTCAATGGATTCTTCAAAATGTCCGCCTGAAATAATACAATTCGCTGAAATCTTTGTAAACAAGCTAACACTCTTTCACATAAAAAAAAAACATACCATCACGCATGTATTCCCCGTTAGGCAGAGGTGTACTTAATGTACACCCACAGTTCGCCGGTATGTTTGGGTCCCATGTAATAGGGGGCGAGCCTATTGCCATTCACCGGGCACAAATCCGGACTCCGAGCTGCTACTGAGAATTTCATAGAAAAATCCAATAACACTTTGCTCGACTTGGGGATTGAACCCAAGACCTCTAGCGTCGCAGTCGCGATTGGGACCACTAGACTAACGAGGCAGTCAAAAAAAAATAACGTTTACTATCAATGTGGGTCAGGGTCAGGGTGCAGTGATAGCCTAGTGATATGACCATAGGACTGCCAAGTCAAAGGTCTCGAGTTCAAATCCAAGGCACGTACCTCTGACTTTTCGAAGTCATGTGCGTATTAATAATTAATTATCACGCGCTTAAACGGTGAAGGAAAACATCGTGAGGAAACCTGTATGCCTAAGAGATTTTCTTGACGGCGTGTGAAGTCTGCCAACCCGCAGTAGGCTAGCGTGGTGGACTATAGCCTAATCGCTCTCGTACTGAGAGGAGACCCAGCAGCAGTGGGACAATGTAATGGGTTGATGATGATGATCAATGTGGGTCACACATTACTAGTAATCTTGTTAACCCCTCGTGCTAAGCTAAATGCTTGTGTTACGAGTGGGTTCACGTTGGTAGTGCAATGGGTGAGTTTTGAAACGTAAACCACATGATCGCATTAGGCTACCGCCGCTTAATTTATTGTGAATAAGTTATTGTTATTGTCGAAGTTCTTACTAATATGA
This sequence comes from Subacronicta megacephala, assembly GCA_958496365.1. NCBI lineage: Eukaryota > Metazoa > Arthropoda > Insecta > Lepidoptera > Noctuidae > Subacronicta > Subacronicta megacephala. The sequence goes on from OY292543.1 coordinate 3,798,535, forward strand.
TTCTAGAATGTGTTAAAAGTACAATTTGCTCTAGGAAAATGGCGAAGCGAGGCCTTGCCCGTTAAAGGAACACAGCTTATCACGGTTGTGGCGAATATCCCAAATTCCATATATACGATCACGCCTGTATTCCCGGAAGAATTAGGCAGAGGTGTGCGTATTGTACACCCACAGTTCACCGGTATGTTTAGGTCCCATATAATAGGGGGCGAGCCTATTGCTAGACTCCGAGCTGCTACTGGGAATTTCATAGAAAAACCCAATAACACTTTGCTCGACCTGGGAATCGAACCCAGGAACTCCAGCGTAGCAGTCGCGCTTGGGACCACTAGACTAACGAGGCAGTCAAATCAAATAATTTTTTTTCTTACTTTTAAAATCAAATTAAAGTTAGGGTGTTTCGGCTTTAGGGTGGACAAAAATCAACGTTGTATAGAAAAGGAAGATGAAGAAGACATACCGCGGCAGCGGCCCTGTGGATAGCTTCGCTGGCGTCTCCAGACAGCCAGATGGAATGTTTACCATCACCTGTCTGTGACAGCTCTTTCTGTAACATTAAAAAAATATATAAAAACCACCTCATCATCAGGTCCAAAAACCGGATAACCGAAGTGTGTGTAAAAGTGTTTAAAATAACCTATTGAAAAATATGTATAATGAACGCTGACGTCGTCTGAAGACGTAAAATGTGGAAGAGAAATTCGACATCACAGGCAGTGGTCTCGGTAGCTTAGTTGGTAAAGCGTCTGGTGAACTTAACCAGAGAGACGCAGGTTCAAACCCTGCCCAAAATTTTCTTTAATTAGAGAATTCATATCTTTGTGAAAATATAATGAAGTAAAGACGTACACCGAAATATTTAAAACAACTAATTAAGTTCTAAGTTTTGTCGTCAGGGGGAACGCGGGGTAAGATTTCAGTGTTATAAGTTTTTGGTAGTATTTATTTTTGTTTTAAAAAAAGCTTACTAGCAATGTGGATCTCACATTACTAGTAATCTTGATAACCCCTCGTGGTAAGCTAAATGCTTGTGTTACGAGTGGGTTCGGTAGTGTAATGGGTGAGTTTCGAACGGGCAACCACATGATCGCAAGTCCGACGCCCTAGCCATTAGGCTACCACCGCTTCAAATATACAGGGTGGAAGGGACATCGACGCACATCCGCTTACCACGAATTCGGTACATGATTCTGGACCACCATGCGTTGATATTTTTCGTCGGTTATGAAAAAAACTTCCGCTATTCCATACATTTTGACCGTGTAGGTATTGCACTTTTGTATGAAAAGAGCAGTTTTTTTTTCAAAACCGACGAAAAATATCAACGCAAGGGGGTCCAGAATCATGAACTGAATTCATGGTAAGTGGATGTGCGTGGATGTCCCTTCCACCCTGTATACATATTTACTCACAGCCAAATTCTTCAGACGAATTTCAACTTCATCCAGAGGATACCCTTCAACATCCACGCCCTCGTCAGTCAGGTGTTTGGTGACGTTGGGCGCCAGTTGCCCAGCAGTGAACAACATCACAGACGTGGGCGTGATGACGAGGTACGAGAAGAATACTGGGTTATAATCGATGTCGCTTCCACGGAGGTTGAGCGTATCTGGATGATAGAAATTATTATTTTATAACTAGTGTAATTAACCGCGGATCCGAATGAGGGTAGGAGAATTTAATGCACACTATACCGCTATAATAACGTATATTCTCAACCACATACAATGCCAAGAGCTCACAATAAAAACAAAAATTAAAACTAGAGTCACTAATTACATGTAACGAAACCATAGCGCGATCTAATTCGATCCCAACGCCATCTAGGGCAGTAAAAGTAAACTTTGTGCATTAGATGCATTTGATCGCACTATGATTTCGTTATGTGGCCCAAACAACTAGCTTTCCGCATACAGCTTCGCCCGCGTGATTTCTCGACTTTTCTGTACTATAATATGTAGGTATTATACATGTTAACCTTCCTCGAGGACCTCGCTATACATTGGTGAAAACAGTATGAAAATCGGTGCAGTAGTTTTTGAGTTTATCGCGAACAGACAGACAGATGCGGCGAAGGACTTAGTTTTATAATATGTAGTGATTTGCCAACCCGCAGTAGGCTAGCGTGGTGGACTATAGCCTAATCCCTCTCGCTCTGAAAGGAGTCCCGTGCCCAGCAGTGGAACAATATAATGGGTTGATGATGATGCCTCATTAGTCTAGTGGTCCTAAGCGCAACTGCAACGCTAGAGGTCCTGGGTTCGATCCCCAGGCCGTTACCGTTGCCGCCCAGTGTTATTGGGTTTTTCTATGAAATTCTCAGTAGCAGCTCGGAGTCTGGATTCGTGCCCGGTTGGTGGCAATAGGCTCGCCCCCTATTGCATGGGACCTAAACATACCGGCGAAATGTGGGTGTACATTAGTACACCTCTGCGGATAATACAGGCGTGATGGTATGTTATGTTACGAGGAGGAGGTTCAGCAGTGGACGGCTATTGATATGATAATGAGACCGGAGATCAATCACTCCATCGCCCCGGAATCGAAGTCCCACGGGTCAGTCAATGTCCTAAGGATGGTGTAATATACTCACAAGCCACTTCATCAAGGGCAGTGATCACGAGAGCTGCAGCTTTCTTTTCCGCCATCTTCATACGAAGCTCTTTGATTTTGTCCCCAGCTGTTTTACCTGTTAATTTAGAAGTATGATTGTGTTAAAACATACCAGTATACTTGAAAGATAGAGATTTAATTGTGTGTAAACATACCAGTATACATAATAGGTATGATTGGGTTTAAACTTGCCGGTATACTTTGCCAAGTCGAGCAAAAAAAGGCATGGCCGTACCATCCTTTTCTCAAAGCCATTCGGGCCATTTTCGACCCCTTGTGTTTAAACATATCAGTATCCATGATATGTAGAGATATGATTATGTTTAAACCTACCAGTATTCTTGACATATAGAGGTATGATTATGTTTAAACCTAGCAGTATACATGACAGATAGAGGTATGATTGTGTTTGAACTTACCAGTATACATGCCAAATAGAGGTATAAAAGTGTTTAAACCAAGCGGAATACTTTTTAGGTACAAGTATGACAGTGTTTAAACTTACCAGTATACATGACAGGTAGAGGTACGATGTTATTGTTGGGCCTCTTCGGAGGCGGGTCGCCAAGCTGCTCTCTAGCATCGTCCACTAAATTGGTGGACACAGGTACTAGTTCCATGTTCGCCTTAGTTAGCGCCGTCTGTGTTAAACAACATTATGATAGGCAACCGGCATGAGTGTATGAAAAGATGTATGATTGTGGAAGAAACGAAAGAGATATGCAAGAGTCGTAGCAAGTGGCGGTCTATATCTATTCTGCCTACCCCTAAAAGGCGTGAGTGCATGCATGTATGATAGTGTTGCGTCCATAGGTCGCTTTCAATACCCGCTTTTGAGAGGGAATAGTGCCGCTCCCCATGCAGTGATGGTGGCCAGGAGGTTCTGGTGGGTAAAGCCCGGCGCCAACTATCGGTACGGCATGGCAAGGAATCTTTCAGCATACCTACACACAGACGCAGACTCAGGAATTCCGAGGAGTCCTCAGGCATGTCGAGTCTTTAAGAAAATGGCGTATCGTCGGCTTCGCTGTCCCGAAGACTGCCGAAACTAGCCAAGGAATGCGTCCTTGAGACTTTAGACTTCCGAGGCGTATACCGAGGCGTCCTTAGGCATGCCTCACGCTGCCGAAGACTTCCGAAGTATACCGAGGCGTCCTTAGGCATGCCTTACGCTGCCGAAGACTTCCGAGGTATACCGAGGCGTCCTTAGGCATGCCTCACGCTGCCGAAGACTTCCGAGGTATACCGAGGCGTCCTTAAGCATGCCTTACGCTGCCGAAGACTTCCGAGGTATACCGAGGCGTCCTTACTTATTCGAAGACTTCCGAGATATACCGAGGAATCCTTAGGCATGTCTTACGCAGTCGAAGACTTCCGAGGTATACCGAGGCGTTCTTAGGCATGCCTTACGATGCCGAAGACTTCCGAAGTATACCGAGGCGTTCTTAGGCATGCCTTACGCAGTCGAAGACTTCCGAAGTATACCGAGGCGTTCTTAGGCATGCCTTACGCAGTCGAAGACTTCCGAGGTATACCGAGGCGTCCTTAGGCATGCCTTAACTATCGAGGTATGCCGAAGTGTACCTTGACAGTTATGACCTGTCATGCCGCTGCCGATAGAGGGCGCCGTGCCTAAGAATCCTACAGTGCATGTGTACAATGACGAGATGTATTTTGTCTTACCTGCAGCGGCGTCCACTCGTCTCTGGTGAAGGTGTGAGGGTCCACGCCGACAGCGGCGCCCTCCGTCAGGTTGCTAATCAACCATTTTTCTATAGTAAGCGTCTCGGGTAGGGCTGTAGACGATATTAATTAGTTTTACATCATTGTAATAGACAAATACCATGAAAACCAAAGACCCTATTGTTTAGATGTACCTACGGTCGCCAGTACAAAACTGTCAAATTTCTCCAAATGATTTTAAACCTTAAACTGTTGAAGATTAAGTTCAAAATCAACTGAGAAAATTTGACGTTTTGTGGGAACTTGATGTGCTGGCGACTGTACTTTTTATTCTATTCATAATAAATTCTCTGCATCATTAGTCTAGTGGTCTTAAGCGCCAATGCTAGAGGTCCTGGGCTCGATCCCCAGGTCAAGCAAAGTGTTATTAGGCTTTTCTATGGAATTCTCAGTAGCAGCTTGGCGTCTGCCCGGTTAATCGTAACAGGATCACCCTCTATTACATGAGACCTAAAGATAGCGGCAAAATGTGGGTATAAATTAGCACACCTCTGCCTAATCTAAATATATATAACTCAAAGATGACTGACTGACTGACTGACATAGTGATCTATCAACGCACAGCCCAAACCACTGGACGGATCGGGCTGAAATTTGGCATGCATGTAGATGTTATGACGTAGGCATCCGCTAAGAAAGGATTTTGATTAATTCTACCCCGAAGGAGATAAAATAGGGGATGAAAGTTGTATGAGAAAACACGCGGGCGAAGCCGTGGGCGGAATGCTAGTCTCTACTAAACCCATATTGAAAATACTTTCACCAATAGAAACCTGCATTATTCCTGAGTGACATAGGCATATGAAAAGAAACGTATTGTCTACTAGGGCGAATCCGCGGACGGAAAGCTAGTTCATTATAAATTCTCTATGATTCTGTGGTAGTCACCATCAAATATATCGGAGCAAACAGACTGTTCATAATTATCTGAGCAACTAGAGAAAATAAACCATATCTCAACGACACAAAGGATGTTTTAGAATGAACACTACACACGACAGCTGCCATTCTGACATGTATTTTATCCCATTGAGATATAGTTTAATTTCACTAGTTGCTCAGATAATTATAAACAGTCTGTTCGCTCCGATATATTTGATGGCGACTGTACAACGAGGGTTTGTCATTGGACGTAGTTAAGCAGAAAGGACTCAATCCACACAATGTCACTTTTGAGTGATTGAAGTTTCAGCTGTGATTTCTCTAACGCAAAGTTAACTACATTTTTTAAAATTTTTGACCCTCATTATTGACAGGAGAGTTTATATTTTATTTGTCTATCAAAATAATGATAAAACATAACATAACATACCATCACGCCTGTATTCTCCGAAGGGTTAGGCAGAGGTGTACTAATGTACACCCACATTTCGCCGGTATGTTTAGGTTCCATGTAATAGGGGGCGAGCCTATTGCCATAAACCGGGCACAAATCCAGACTCCGAGCTGCTACTGGGAAAATCATAGAAAACCCCAATAACACTTTGCTCGACCTGGGGATCGAACCCAGGACCTGAAGCGCAGCAGTCGCGCTTAGGACCACTAGACTAATGAGGCAAAATAATGATATATTTTGCAATACATTACGAGATATTAACAGTAGTACGGTGGCATATTTAACTCGGCCATTGTGCGGATTGGATCCTTCTGCTTAACTACGTCCAATTTTACTAACTCCAAATAATATTAAAGTCACTAAAAACTTTTAAACAACTCACATTGCTTCATTAAAGTCCATAGCGACAGATCGGCTTCCTTCTCAAACTGCGTGTAGTATCTGCCGTCAGTCCAGACTAGGGCTGCCGTTGACGTCACTACCGCTGTCCCCGCTGATCCGGTGAAACCGGATATCCACTCCCGGCGGGCGTCTACCGGCGCTATGTACTCAGACTGGAGGGTAGATAGAAATAGTTAAGCAAGAGCTGATAAAAGAAAGCAGACTAGCAATGTGGGTAACACATTACTAGTATTCTTGTTAACCCCTCGTGCTAAGCTAAATGCTTGTGTTAGGTACGAGTGGGTTCACGTCGGTAGTGCAATGGGTGGATTTCGAACCGGCAACCATATGAACGCAAGTCCGACGCCCTAGCCATTAGGCTACCGCCGCTTAGATATAGATAAGAAAAAAAAAGATATAAGAATAAGCATAATCGGCCTATATTTTTCCCACTGCTGGGACTCAGGCTCCTCTCGGTGCGAGGGAGTGGGCCGTAAACATGGTTCCCAACCCTCCCGGAATGCCCGGGAGACTCCGGTAACAATGGTAACCTCCCGAGCTCCCAGGACGCAATAATTTCTACGGTTTTTCCTTATTTTCATAAAATACTATTGAAATTAGATTTTTCATGTAAAACTTTTCATGATTTTAAAAAACACTTCAATTATTAGATGCTGCTCGAAAGCAATGTAATGAATAAATAAATAAGTTTATAAATAACCACTTACATTATGAGCATCAGCCGTAGGAATGATGTACGCAGCGAGCGCTTTTGGCTGATTAGCCATCAGCACTCGAAGCGCTTTCAGACGCTGTAGCGACATGACGTTGAACGCTAAAAAAAATTACAAAGGTTAAGCTTTTCTAATGAAAAGTACTTAAATATGATCTCATTTATGTCATTTATGTCAAGATATACCTAATAAAAAATGCTAGTACGGTAAGGCAACATCGTTCAGCATTGAATTAACTGAAAAGTGGATTTTTCTATGAAATTCTCAGCAACAGCTCGGAGTCGAAATTTGTGCTCGGCAAATGAGCAGGCGAACTACCAGATGGTAAGTGGGTAGTCATCGCCGTCCATGGACATCTGCAATACCAAAGGACTTGCAGATGCTTTGCCGGACGGAGAAAAGGAGAAGGAAGGGGACTGAGGGAGGAATTGTGCATCCGGCGCTCTAAAGTAGAGTAGTTGACCAGTGTTTTATTTATTTAAAAAATATAACAGATAAAGTACATATATAGTTCAAGTTCGAATGTTTTTGTTTTAAAATAAGCTTTTAGAAGCGTTTATGAAACATATATTGACTCGTTGCACGGTTCCAAAAAGTTGATCCTATAAAGAAGAATCCGGCAAGAAACTCCATGGACTCTTTCCGAATATCGTTTTAAATAACTTGGCTAGTCAGAAGTTAGCCGTTCCGAATTGCCGTAGTGGTAAAATCTTTTTATCGACTGTTTTATACATAAATAACGAAATTAGTATGAGGAAAATAATCAATAATTTACAACTCCAATAGTTTTTATACGAATCATCATCAACCCATTACATTGTCCTACTGCTGGGCACGGGTCTCCTCTTAGTACGAGAGGGATTAGGCTATAGTCCGCCACGCTAGCCTACTGCGGGTTGGCAGACTTCACACGCCGTCAAGAAAATCTCTCAGGCATGCAGGTTTCCTCACGATGTTTTCCTTCACCGTTTAAGCGCGTGATAATTCATACGCACATAACTTCGAAAAGTCAGAGGTCTTCGGAAAGCCTTGGATTCGAACTCGAGACCTTTGACTTAGCAGTCCAATGGTCATATCACTGGGATATCACTGCACCCATTTTATACGAATATTTTATACAAATTTACCACTGCAAACCCACTTGCAGACAACTTCAGACTAGCCAAATTATTTCAAACAAACTGTAGCTAACTTACCTTTTTTTACGCTAGAATATCCTCTATCTTCGTGCGCCCGTGCATAACACTGAACGGCGAAACTGCAAAGAACAATGATCAAGTTAAAATACAATAAGTAATCAAGCTTTTGTTCATTAATTTAATGTCTTTAAAATGTATACACTCGACTACCGACTAGATAGATAGATACCGACTATAATAGCGACTACCTGTTGTGTTACCATATGTAAGAGGAGTCACAGACAAGATTGGCTATATCTTGAAGCGGGCTTCAATCAAAACTTACTTCAAGCCGCTGAAGAAGATTAGTCAGTTCCTACCACCTGTCAAGTGCCACATACCTCTACAAGATGCAGGAGTATACAAGCTTGATTGTGATTGCGGTCTCTCATACATAGGCCAAACTAAAAGAAGCATAGGGATCCGCGTAAAAGAACACATCGCCGATGTCAAACACCACCGTTCCGGGAAGTCAGCAGTTTGTGAACATACACTTGACAAGACCCAGCACTACATCAGATTTGATAAACCACAAGTCCTTGCAAAAGAAAACCGATTCCTACCTAGGATGATTCGCGAGGCCATTGAAATTAAAAAACATCCAAATTTCAATAGAGAAGATGGCTGGGTCTTACCATCTGCTTGAAACCCCATCATAGATTCCATTAAATCCAAGCACAAGACTGCGAGGCCTAAGGATACGGTGAGCTCATTCTGCGTGACCGGCATAAATAATAATCAACAAAATGTAGGGTAGCTGTTGATAATTTTGACATTAGGACGACCAACACCTCAGTCCACCCGTGACCATGGATGCTGTTTAAAGGATCCGAAACGTCGGGAATTAAAAATATCAATATAACGCGATAAAATCCGTAAGAAGTAGTTTTATTTCAATTCTTTCACCAATAGAAAGCTACATTATTTGTGAGTGTCATAGGCTATATATTATCAATGATGACAAAAAATGTAGGGACCGCTTGATCGTAAGCAACAACGGGTCGTTGAGCTCCCTAAATAATGATTGAACTACACAATGACTGATGTATGCGTGTCGTCGGTTAGGACAGGTCAACTACTAGCTGATACGGCCCTTTCTTCAAAAGAACAGGGGCCGTATTACCACGTATTAATGCCATCATTTTTAGGTTGTGAGAGAAGGATGCCGCTCTACAGGTTAAATAGTGGCGTGTCTTTCACAACGTAAAAATGATGGCATTAATACGTGGTAATACGGCCCCTGGTCTTTTGAAGAAAGGGCCGTATATTGCCCTACATTGTAAAACTCGCATACCTAATTGATAATACAACTACTGTCTGGACTTAAAAGAGACCATGATTCTTGAGAGTTTGTTTTGGCGTTTCTTCTCAGAGGTAGTCACATAGGAAATACCCGTGAAATGTAGTAAAAAAAAACATTGACTTGTAAAAGTGTCTGTTCCACCAGACTCCGAGTTGCTACCGAGAATTTCATATAAAACCTTTTAGGGTACGGGAGAGAAATGAATATGCGTGTTATGGATAGCTGGTATAATGCGACTGACTAATTTCTAAACTTTAGCGGCGGGCGCAGCCGCCTCTACACACACATACACGCACACGTGTGTACATTGCTGGTATCCCTACAAACCTAATAACACTTTGCTCGACCTGGGGATCGAATCTCTCGCGTAGCAGTCGAGTACTAGACTAATATCGCGACATCAACAATAACTTATTCCAGGATTGAGTACAAAAATATTTTCTTAAAAATCGCTATCGTAGAAGATTTAAGTGTAAATTGTCATTTTTGGCCGAATTCACTATGTTACACCAAAATTTTCGGTGATTAGGTACCATTTTTATAAACTAAAGTTTTAATACTAAATTGTGAATAAGTTATTGTTGATGTCGCACTTTCTACTGCCATGTACCTAGAATGTGTTATAGCCGAAAAAATTGTGAAAAACCAAGAACAATTTCAATTTTGCGCCCAAACCCGACGCTTTCGCCTTAAAAGTTATTTTTAGTCAGTAGGTAGGTACCTACGATTTCGATATACCTACCATGGTTTGTCCGACATACCCTGCCACTTGTGTACATAGACTACTATATTATACTATACTTCATTTGGTTAGGTACTTAACTAAAGGTAAACAATAAAAATGGCGGCGTTCAGGGCTCTTCAACCTTTATTACAATGGTATCTTATGAATTGGGAGTGAAATTAATAACAACACATTTAACAATCAATAAAAACAACGAACAAACAAAACTATAACTAAATAATACAATTTACGGCAAAAGAAACACAAAAACGAACGAAAGTACAAACTGTTACGAATGGCGTCTGGTTACCCGACTAAGTATAATATCGGTTAATTATTTTGCCGCGCTTCCTCGCGCTACTACTTCTTAATTTTTTCGAGTTATCAAAAGTCTATTATGTAGAAAAAGGTTTTGATTTCCTGTCTTTTTAGATTCTTTCTAGTAGGCACATTGCAATACTTTATGACATAATTATCAGATTTGATTTATTTATTGGTCGCAAGCATAAGAATTTATAATTACCATTTAGTATTAAACAAAGTAGTAAAATATGCTAGTATAGTAAAGGAAAATTATTTTGAATGATTAAATAATTTATTTTGGTTACGTTTTGTTTCAAGATGAAAAAAGGCCCTATAAAAGAACCTTTTTTATGATTTGTTTACCTTTAGTTAAGTACCTAACCAAATGGAGTATAGAGATGCTATATTATATTATACTATGCTTGGGCGTCAGTGTATGTCGAATAAACAATGAGGCTTATCCGTACTATGAAAAAAAAAAAGATATCTACTGATGGATCACACAAGCACATCACATAATGTGGATTCGGCTTTACAGCAAACCTCAAGCATCTCGCTCAGTAGAAGACCAATAGAAATTTCCAATACTCACATAGATATATAAAAAAGAATCAGACACTTCTGCCACATTTTGTATAGTTAAAATAACATCACACAGATAAGCTTTTCACATTAGTCCAGATCGCAACAAAATCAAATTACAAATGACAAAAATTAGTTTATATATGGACATTTTAAACTGTCAACTCGCGCCAACTTTCAACTCGTTTTAAAACGGTGCACGACTACAGATAATTGAAATTCATAATAGGAATACAAATACAGAATGGACGCTAAAGGTGCGTTTAGATACTGCGGAGTATTTTTTTTTTTTTCAATGAATAGGGCAATGATGAAATTTTTCTTGTGTCGTGGATGCGTTTGTAAACACGGCTACACATCAAGCTATACAAAACCAGTTTAGACTTGCCTCCCATTGTAAAAGTTTTCAGCACAGTTCGAGGCCAGCCTATACTGGTTTTGTATATCTTAATGTGTAGCCGTTTATACAAACAGATCTCATGAACCTGAACATTGAACAACTTGTACGATATACTAAATATTTGTTACGGGCCGGGAACTCACATAATGTGCAGGTCAGGTTTCGACAGAAAAGTAAATGATACTAACTTTATTATATCAAAAATTAATCAACTTCTAATCTATTTATCAACTGATACAACAAAAATATATTTTAATGCGAGGTTATTGACCTAGACGTCCATGTACTTTCCCTAAAACGTTCATAAACTTTAACAAAACAGCCCAAATATGTACCAGGCAGCGTCCCCATCCTACTATTTTAATTAAAATAACAGATCATTATCATTCCAGCGACATTTGAATTTTGTCGAATTCGATAGTCTGCTACAACAATTATTAAAAAAAACAATTTAGATTTACCTCACGTCATGTGTGCATACACCTTTATTTCTATCATAACAGAACGAGTACAATATAACAGTGCCTTACACACAATTTAAAACTCTATAAAAATATATATAAAGTTCAAAGTAACGTTGTAGGTATACGTAGATATTAATAAAATTATTCTATACTTATTATCTCTATTTATTTTGCGATCTAAAGAAATATGTTAGAGCATAAAAAAAAACTAGTTTTGATTAGTATCACAGGCATTTTTACGAGTTTTACTAATGATTGACTAGTCAAACAGTATATTTACAGCTACAAAATAGAAAAACAGTTTTTTTTATAGCGATCGTTCACAAAAAGAGGCTAAACTGCAGAGGTCAACGCACGGAAGTTGTGTGCCAGGATCAGGATCATAGCCGGCGGAAACCCTGTCTACCCTGATGTACAGTTTGTTCGAAATAAGTAAGCCGATCGGAAGTTGTCTGCAAGTGGTTTAGAAGTGGTAAATTTTAATAGAAAGAGTCGGTGTAAAGGTAATTACAGTCGTATATGTTTCACATTTCTAATTATTTTGTTTACCTATTTCGATATTTATGTATTAAAACACTTATTTAAACGATTTTATCACCGCGGTAGTTCGGAACGGCTAACTTCCGATCGGCTTACTTATTTCGAACAAACTGTAAGATAGACGTGATATGGCTACTAGTGTTGGGATTTTATCCGGATAAATACTGAAATCAGATAAATACTCAAGTCGTAAATATCCGTTTTTACTCGAGTATTTATCCAAAACAGTGGATAAATACTATTAACAGTTTTAGTTATGTTATATACCTAATGTAAATTTTGACATTTTACAAAACAAACGGATTAAACATAAACATACCATCACGCCTGTATTCCCCGAAAGGTAGGGCAGAGTTGTACTAAAGTACATTCACACTTCGCCGGTATGTTTAGGTCCCATGTAATATGGGGTGAGCCTATTGCAATTAACAGGGCACAAATAAGACTCAGAGCTGGTACCTACTGAGAATTTCATAAAATAACAGTTTGCTCGACTGGAAATCGAACCCAAGACCTCTTGCGTAGCAGTTGCGCTTAGGACCACTAGACTAATGAGCCAGACAAAAGGATTAAAATAAATGATAACAGAAAAATATAGATATGTACGGCTACACAAAACCAGTTTGCGCTGGCCTCTTACTGTTTGGGAAGCCCATACAATACAAGATCAGCTTAAACTGGATTTGTATAGGTTGACCTGTAGCCACGTGTACCCTAATTTGATAATACCCTACGAATAAATACGTAGAATAGTGCACTTCAACCATAATCTTCTCCGTCAATCGCTGTCAATAAAATTATTATGAAAATATAGATAAGCGCGTCTTGGGCGCCAAATTCCAATGTTTTTCGGTTTTCTGATATTTAATCGGCTGATAACACATTCTAATTCAGTATAATCAATTCGAAATAGTGTCCCTCCAATTATGAATATGTGTTTTTAGAAATCAATCACTGTAATCGTTAATGGTTCTGAAATCAATTATTATCACTATCAGACGCTTCAGAAACACATTGCTTCGTTTCAGAACGTAATAATGAAGTTTATTAGAAAGCCCAAATAATAATTCTAGTCGCCACATATACAAAAAAATTGCCATCCAAAGCTCAAAAATATAAAAAATATCCGATACATTTTGAGTAAATATCCGATAAAAATGAGTAAAAACGAGTATTTATCCTCCGAGTATTTATCATCCGCTCTTCACTAATAGCTACTATCTGTTGCATGTGGTTTTGCTTATGATACACATGGTGTTGCTATTTGTAAAAAAATAGAAAAAATAAATATATACATAGATACCTAATAACTGTGCGTCTGAAGCTAGCCGTTTCCTATAATTCCTATTGTTAACACCCTGACGCAAAAACGACGGGGAATTATAAGTTTGACGAGTCTGTATGTGTTTGTGTGTGTCTGTCTGTGGCATCGTGGCATCGTACCTCACGAACGGATGAAACGATTATGATTTTGATTTTGTATTTAAATGTTTAGTTCACTAGCCTATTACTAATAGTACTTACATATCTGGAGATCTAAATAAATAGATACAAAGTTTTCAAAATACACTCATGACTTTGTATAAGTACGAGTTCCTACTTGTTTTGTAATTTTAGTATTTACTTGACACGATTACACACGGCCACAGATAAAATAATACTAATGATTTATAGATATGAAGAAGATTGTGTAAGATATGGAATAATGACGGTCAAGTGCAACCGTAATATTGTGAAGATGGTTCCGCGGTATCATCATTAAATTAAAATACATAGATATGCTAAATGTTGAGAGAATAAATGAAAGAGGATTAAAAAATGGAATTTATAAGGCGAATGCCAGTGGCAGCGTCGGGAGAGGTCGCCCTAGAAGGACGTACACCGATCCTTATCGGTAAGATCCTCCAAAAAGGTCAGGTGCGTAGTACTCGCAACCGGCGCGTGTGTATGAAAAGATGTATGAATGAATGTGGAAGAAGCGAAAGGGATATGCAAGAGTCGAAGCAGTAGCGGTCTATAGTTTCTGCCTACCCCTGTGGGAAGGCGTGAGTGTATGTATGTCCTTATGCTAAATATTCACAAAAATATGAATTTTCTAGTGAAAGAGAAATACGATCTCAGGCAGGAGTTGAACCTGCGTCCCTCCGGTTAAGTTAACGGACGTAGTATAAGACGTACAATGTGGAAGAGAAATTGGATGTAACAGGCAGTGTTCTTGGTAGCCAAAGCTTCCGGTGTAATTAGTAGTAGTAGTGCCTGCTGGCATGTCTACATGCCATCATAAATGGGTCCAAACGACCAGGGCAGTACTACCCTCCCAAAGAATATCGACGCCAAGTAGCAGTATGTATACTGTTGCGTTTCGTACGGTGAGTGTGGAGCGCCGGAGGCCCAATTTCGCCCTCAATCCCCTTCCTTCTCCTTCCCCTCCCTTTTCCTTAAATAGGCTCGGCAACGCATCTGCAACTCCTTTGATATTGCAGATGTCTATGGGCGGCGATGACTACTTACCATCAGGTAGCTCGCCTGCTCGTTTGCAGAGATATACCATGAAAAAAAAGTTTGTTCGAAACTCTTCCGTGGAAATAACTAAGCCTGTCTGAAGTTGTCCGCAATTGTATTAGCAGTTGGAAATTTTAATAGAAAGAGTTTTCTTTACTTAGATACGGAACTCTAAAACTAGTGTCAATAATAATATAATCTTTATTACCTCAGGGTGAGGCGAATGTATTGTTTTAAAATGTTATGGTAGGCACCTATTATGGAGGACAGTAAAGAATTGCCCACTAGTGGTATAAGCCGGAACGTGTCGCCTAGAGCGTCAAATTCTTGTTTTACGGTTTTACGCAAATTGTACGCACGGCTACACATCAAGCTATAAAAAAACCAGTACACGCTGGCCTCTTACTGTATGGTCATCCTATACAATACGAGATCAGCTTAAACTGGATTTGTATAGGTTGACATGTAGCCGTGTGTACGCCTATATACACTAGGTTCATGGCAGTAGAAATTTCGACAGTAAATATAATAATGTACAACTAAGGAAATTAAACTTTATCTCAACAACTCAAAGGATATTTTTGGAAGAACACCGCACTCGACTGTCATTTTCCCTAGTTGTCCAGATAATTATGAACAGTCTGTTTGCTTCGATGATATATAGTATTTTTATGCCGACGCCGACGGTACATACAATAGAATATTAAGAGGAGTGTCCCTCGCGAACGCAATAATGTTGCACAGTTATCGCTGTCTCTATCCCTCGCGATGCGAACGCGTGCCCGAGAGGAGAAATAACAACATTTTCACGCGTATTTCTTATGTTCCGAATTTTGGAGATTACTCCTATAATATTGTTAATACGTAAAAAAAAAACTTGTAAAAATATATTCACTATATTATCTGGGTTTCTTTCGAATCAGAATGTTTCTGTATTGATACATTGCCGAGAAATACTAGCATAAAGTGGGGCCGTTTTTCAACGAAAATTGCCAATCTTTGAGCTCGTGTAACTTTTTAACCGTATATTGAAATGAAATTGTATACTACAGGAACACGTATTTTAATGATAAGATTGTTACTGCAAAATTCCAAAGACTTTCATTTGTTAATATTCAAGATAAGACCAAACTACGTTTGTATGGAGCGCAGAGCGGATACTATCCTCTTAATTAAACATTGTATCTTGTATCGGGTCGGGAAAGCGAATAGGTCAACCGGAATGAATAGGGTCGCTAAATATACACGTAATTCCTTTTCACGGAACAGCGGTGGACTTTGGAAGGTCAGAAAGACTGAATTAAGATGTCGTTAGATTCGTCTTAATAACCCAAGTATTCTTATATAAGTGACGTTAACAAAAACAACATGGCGACTGTCAGACGCTAGTAGTTTACCGTTAAAAATTCTGTCCCCATAAACATCTAGACTTTTACCGTGCCACGAATGGGCCGGCTCGACCGGAGTTATGCCACGGCCTCACAGAAAACCGCCGAAAAAACAACGCTTCCGTTGTGTTTCGTCGAGTGAGTATACCGGAGGCCCAAACCATTTTAAAGGCCGACAACGCACTTGCGACACTTCTGGGTGTTGCGGCGATCCGTCTGCTCGTTTGGCCTCTATGCCATAAAAAAAAAGATTGTTCCACATTATATATTTTTTTAATTTTTTGTATGTACGGTGGCCAGCACATCAAGTTACCACAAAATGTCAAATTTTCTCAGTTGATTTTGAACTTTATCTACAACAGTTTAAGGTTTAAAATCATTTGGAGAAATTTGACAGTTTTGTATACGTTGACCTGCTGGCGACTGTACCTATCCATCATGAAATTATTGTACTATAGTTATTTAATATTATTAGTAATTAATTTGTAGTTACTGTAGTTATTTAATATTACTTGTCTAAAAGACAAGTAAGCTATGCTTCTAGAGTGAAATCGCTTTTTTTCTTTTCAGTTTTAATTAAAAAGTTGTTTTTTACGTAGTCTGATTTTTTAAATTATTGATAATGAACGACACACCACGACCTTATTGGTGAGATTCTTCAGAAAGTTCAGGTGTGTACCCGCAACCGGCGCACGTGTATGACAAGATGTATGGATGTGAACGAAGCAAAAGAAGTATGCAAGAATCGTAGTAGATGGCGTTCTGTAGTTTCTGCCTACCCCTATGGAAAAAAGGCGGGAGTGTATGTATGTATGATAATGAACGCTAGGGAGATCCTTTATGCTAGCATTATATATACACGGCTACACATCAAACTATACAAATCCAGTAGGTATAGGCTTGCCTCGCATCGTGCGGAAAGCGTTTACAATGCCAGGGGCCGTATTACCACGTATTAATGCCATCATTTTTACGTTGTGAAAGAGGGACGCCACTATTTAACCTGTAGAGCGGCATCCCTCTTCACCATCTAAAAATGATGGCATTAATACGTGGTAATACGGCCCCAGGTCAGTCGATACTGGATTTATATAGCTTGATGTGTAGCCGTGAGTATGTATCGTGGACACAATGATTCACCCGCGCATGCCGGTACCCTGAGGTGTGGGTAGTTGGAAAAAATACTATAAAAATCCAGTTTAGACTGACCTCCCATTGCAAAGGTTTCCGCACAACTCAAGGCCAGTCTAGTCTATACTAGTTTTGTATAGCTTGATGTGTAGCCATGCGTACATTCGAATAGAGATAATAAATGAAATAAAACGAATTCATGTATTTAAACTATATATTTATGTTAAGAAATAAGTAAATACTACTACATAGACTTTACACTTGTCTTATGGGATGTGAATACAAGTATATTTACAACAATTTACAATGTGTTAGAGGAAGCTGGCAGTTATTACGAGTATTTATGAGACCAAAATGTATAGACACCGCCTTGTGGAGTATAAGGATAGAATAAAGGAGGTTCTACTACAAATCTCTAACATGGCAACTCGTTACTCATATCTTAAAAAAATACAGTTCGAGTTACTATTCCCTGAAATGAAGAGCTTTTCAGATATTCGCGATATTCGTTGGATATTCAATATTCCTATTATTCAAACCTAAGCGAATATTGCTACCGCTGTTTCATAAAGCAAGCGAAATTACCACCCACTGGACGGTAAGAATTGGCGCGGTATTCGTTGGAGTTCCACTCGGTATTTTTCACTATCGACAGAGGTAGTCAACATCGCTTATCTGAATAGGTCTTTAGTCCGAGTCATACAGTTAGTCGCTAGTATTGAGGTTTTTAGGAAAATAACATTAAATATTTTGTGTTTTGAATTGTACGTTTAAATAACTCATTTTAAGTTCAGTTGTGGAGTTAGAATGTGTTATAAACGTAATATTTGCGAAAAACAAAAAAAAAACGCTCTGGGCGAGACGATCTCCCATAATCTTACCCCGCGTTTCCACTGACGACAAAACATGTTCCAAACAGCTACCTATCCCTCTCACTCTATGAGAGTAAGATAGATATTTGCAATATGTTTTGTCGTCAGTGTGAACGCGGGGTAAGACTGACATTACAACCAGTCACCAACACAAAATCGAACAATAAAACGAGGTTAATTTCAATCAGAATCACAACTTTTAATTATTTTAATTCAAATCAACTAAAACACGATTTTGGTGGTGAAGGTGTTGTGGGTTTTCTAGAAAGTTCCCTAGCTCTCCGAGATTATAAATTATGTAAAAGAAATATTCGACCTCGATCGATCTCGTTTCAGCCACTTGTGGCCTTTCAGGTCAAAAAAATGTGGACCTGAATAAATATAATTTATAATTATTGTCAAAATGAGTAGCAATATCACTATCACTACATAGTATAAAACAAAGTCGCATCCCGCTGTCTGTCTGTCCCTATGTATGCTTAGATCTTTAAAACTACGCAACGGATTTTGATGCTATTTTTTTTTATTAATAGTGATTCAAGAGGAAGGTTCATATGTATAATACATAAATATTAAGTACAGAAAAGTCGAGAAAACAAGCGGGCGAAGCCGTGGGTGGAAAGGTAGGTTTTAATAAATAAGACCTTTATACGGAATATCCTTTCATCTTGACTTTTTTTTTAAGTTTTAATAGCAAATGAGAAATATTGATATGGATACATACCATCACGAGATGTTTTAATGTACACCCACAGCTCGCTGTTAAGGTACCATGTAACAGGGGCGAGCGTGCACGACATTTTCCATAGAAAAACCCAATAACACTACTCGACCTGGTAATAGAACCCAGGACTCTTAGCAGAACAGTCGCACAGACATCATCTTAATAATTATATTGTAGTGAGGGGCTCGCAACATTTTGCCTGTGGATCAGAATATCAAAAGGTGAAGTCACTGCTTTATCCATCTGAACGAGATCAATGCCAATGATAGCGAATTTCTATTCCACATTATATCTACCTTCTGAAAATAAAGACAACATTTTGTATGGTTTTGCAGAGAAATCTATTGATTTTGAAGAAACCTATTTCGACTTCCTTGCCATATTAATTTGGAGAGAATTCAATTCCATGATTTTGAAGAAACCCATTTTGACTCCCCTAAAAAAACCGTATTTTTTAAATAATTTATGCAACTCGGTAATCATCTCTTTATTGCTGTGTACAAGTTAAATTCTTACTTAAAATTAATCTGTGATTATAAATTATTATGTCTTGTCACTAAATTGCCCTACAAATATAACTAAAAAAGTTATTATGCTAGAATTGTCTATGCTTATGCATAGACAATTCTAGCATAATAACTTTTTTACTGCAGTCTCACGAGGCCGGCCTAGTGATAAGGTTACAACCATAATTTCTTAGAAAGGTACAAAATTGTGCCGATCACATTTTTTATAATATTATTATTGTTTTATTCCAACCAAGTCTATGCTAGTAGTAGAACTGGGAACTAGATACAGATCCAAAGTATCGAAGATTTGGTATCAAATTATTCGATATCGGTATCAAAGGAGCCAGTTTCACAATAATTGCTATAGGTATTAGAGGATTCGGTATTAGATACAGAGTCCTACGATAGCGATACTGAGATCGGTATCAGGGGATTCGGTATTAGATACAGAGTCCTACGATACCGATACTGAGATCGGTATCAGGGGATTCGGTATTAGATACTGAGTCCTACGATACCGGTATCAATGGACTCAATATTGGCATCAAAGAACATAGAACTCGGTATCTCTCATTACGATTGTTTTTAAATACACGCGAGTGCCACTTCGCGCCAAATTCGCTCTTTTCAATCCTCAATATCGGTCTCGTGGCAACATTGGCAACTGAGAGCCGCGCTTAATCAATGCGCAGCTTTAGTTCATTATTGCTCAGAATAATAAGACCTAACATTATATTTACTTATTATAATAATTAAAATAATACCTAATCAAAAATACACTTTCATATTCAATACACTCAGTCAATATTGCAACTACTGTTTCATAAAAACTTGTATTTAATAATATTTTTTTTCATGCTAAATAATCAACAGGGCATATAAATTTAAAATAAAAATCAATATAAGGAAGTGCAGAATGTTAGTAATAAATATAGTTAACACAAGAATCATTAGAAATAGTCCCAAAGAGATCCATAGCCTAGTAAATGGGATCTAGAACACACCTTTACCTAACCGGTCAGATACAGGCATGATGGTATGTTGACGCGCCATTTTAAAGATCAGAGTTCTAGAAGTAGTTAAAGTTTTTAGGGCTACGAGCTATGCAAAACCAGTCTACGGTGGCCTCTTGTTGTATAGAAACTCTACACAATGCGAGATCAGCTTAAACTAGTTTTTTATAAGTTGACCTGTAGCCATGTACACGAGGAGTCCTTAAGAGCTGGACCGAATTAGTAACCCACCCCTTTTTTTCGGATCATTTTATTTGGTCTTCGGTCCAAAAGTCGATCCCCCATCCCAGAAGTGGACTAACTACGGCATCGGTCGACAGCTTCGACTGAGAAAACTCCCTGTAACATGATGCTCGATCCCAAATGGGAGAATAGTTTTTGAAAGAGAAGACTATAAAGGTCAATGTATATTGCCGCGGAACAGAAGAAAGGTATCACGAAATATACATAGCAATTTGAACTTTATTTATGAGAACGTTACGCAATGGACATTAAGTCCGATTTCTAACGGTAATGTAGATTGAGCCTAAGCAGATCAAATAATGATTACTTAATTCAAGGGAATATCAAGCTTATCCCATGGGTTTCAGCTATTTCTGGCAGTGTAATGTAATCACTTGTGGGTAATAATTGCATCTACAATTATCATGGACAGACAACCTGGTAAAAAAAAGTCACTGAAAGTCGTTGTTAACCAATTGCTGTGGAAGTCTATGGGGGACGCGGGACTTCGTTCAGCAGTGGACCTCATTTGGCTGATATGATGAAGACAAATTTTTTTATGGGATAACTCGGCAAACGAGCAAACGAGCTACCTGATGGTAAGTTGTCATTGCCCCCCCCCCCCCCCCCCAGGGACTGCAAAACCGAAAAGGAGCTACAGATGCGTTGCCGAGCCTATTTACGGAAAGGGAGGGGAAGGGAAAGGAAGGGGATTGAGGGAGGAATTGGGCCTCCGACCCTCTTGCTCACCGAACGAAGCGCAGTAGCGAAACGCTACTACTCGGACGTCGGTCTTCTGCGAGAGTGTGGTACTTCCCCGGTCAAGCCGGCCCATGCATGCTGCGAACAGCGTGGCCCTACCACTACAGAAAATTATTCTTCAAATCAACCTGCCTTCAACCAGTTACCAAATACACCTAAAATGAAAATTATTCTTTAAATCAACCTGCCTTCAACCAGATACCAAATACACCTAAAATCTAATGTATGCTACAAGTTCTTATGAAACAGTATACAAGTGTAAGTAGTTAATAATGGCCATGCTTCTACACAGCACTTCTGGTGGACATATGAGGAACAGTAGAAGGGTTCAGAGATTTCATAGCTTATACAATGCAATGCAATTTTGCATCTATGTGAGTATTCACTGAACCATAATACAAAATGCTTGACATGACACTACAATATATGGGATGCCGATTTTGTCACATTCAATCCATTAAAGGGGTGATTCTACACATCATACTGACCAACTTTCCCTATTAAACCTACACTGATACATTAAAAAAAACTATTTTTTATCGTTAGGCTTCGTTCATACCAAACGTATTGTCGGCCGCTGACTGTGAGCGCGCGTTAACATTACAGTTTGTTGTTACTTAGCATACTCACAGTCGGCGGCGGACAATACGTTTCGTGTGAATGTGGTGTAAACGATACCTAAAAATTTGCTCCGTTTACTTTTGTTTAGGAAGATGTATTTATTTTTCACGAATATGGGTTTTCGTAGAACGTTTTTAAGTACGACAGGTAGAATCACCCCTTTAACAAGAGCAGGTGCTTAATCGGCACCCTGTATAGCATTCTCTGTCATTTTTATATCAATAGAAAGAGACAGCGCTAAAGATAATAAACACTGGCTATCGAAATATTATTTTAGATTAAGATGGTAGCTTTAGGGTTGTGCTGCACTTCAAGAAATCTATTGCCTTGAAGCGCTTGACAATCTGTTTCAGCTAAGCCTATTGTCAGTAGTAATTTGCTGCTTGATACTGCAAAAATAGCAACTATGTTCAATATAAATATATGCGCAAATTGGATGTGTGGCAATGCTTTGCAACAAGCCCCCAGCTTCCATGTACTCACACAAACGCAAAATTGAGCATCCATTGAGCTACTACGTCAACACTACATAATGTTACATCAGTCCATTTTATAACACACTATATAAGTCTTGTTAGTATTGAAACACTTAATTTTCAAGACACTGGATATTCATTCTGCTAAACTTATATTTGGTAATCTGAAACAAGAAAAAAAAAACGTTCATATTTTTTTAATACACACATCAAATGCCATATTGTAGACACAATGCAAAATCTATTGTTTTTCCCTCATGAGGCAACTACATGCATAATTGAATTGAATTAAGTAATGTTCATTGATTTGATAGGTTGATTGACATCAGTAGATGTCACCTTGAGATATAACTTTAATGAAGGTGAGTGACCTTTAGCTTTCAGGAAAGAAATACAATGTCATCTTTTATAGAAGAACAAACCAGCATTAAAAAAAAACAAAACACTGACTATTACTTCAGTTCGGAGCTGCAATTCCACATACTAATAAGGTTTTAACTTACAACAAACCTCTTTGTGAGTCAGTGGTTAAAAATAGATTAAACCAATCATACTTGAATGAAGTTAACGATATCCAGTTTTTTTAATATTCTTGTATTAAGAACTTTCCAAAAGTTCACTGACTAATTGGTTTAATAAATGGGTTACAATTTTTTTTAATTTATATACAAAATGCTCTTCAATAGCAATAAGTAGAAGGAAAGCATAATTTCATATTTTGTAACCTAAAAACCAATGTATTCTAGAGATGTCAATATTGCTGAAAAAATCAGTTTTCTCTGATTACAGTCAAATATACATACATACACTCACACCTTTTTCCTCATAGTGGTGGGCAGAAACTGATGTAGGTATGAGATACTTCATTTGCTTCATCCACATTCATAAATTCTCATACACATATTGCAGGTAGTACACACCTGACTTTTTTTTAGTGACCTGACAAAAAGACCTGATATTTCCGTACAAATGCTGGATAGTAATAAGTAAAGAGGGTTTATATAAATAAATAAACACATCTTTTGTCTACGAAAGAGATATGCAAGAGTCGTTGCAAGTGGCAGACTAGTTTCTGTATGTATGTACATCTGTCAGTGTTTAAATGTGTGGAAAACAAAAGTTGGGTACTTATTCAATGGAAGTACCTTTAGCCTGACTGTAGCAACTACCTACCCACATAAACAAAGGTGTATGTATTAATAAAAAAAAATACTGAAAATAAGCTTACCTCAGCACTCCATAGGAGCGATTGAATTAGAATTGTCTCCGTAACCACTCAGGCTGCCTTGAAACTCTATACCACTGATCTGACTGTCTGCGTTGTAGGATGCCCCATAAGAGTCATTGCTCGGTGCATGAGATGTTTCCAGATTCCCATCTCCTGAGTCCGCAGCCGCTGCAGCATCAGGCTCTGCCCAGTTAATCTTAAATCTAGTAACACGAGGCTCAGAAGCGAGGATATTTCTCACTACTTTGTCAAATTGAGGTTTTGCCGGCGGATTCTCTCTTAATTCCGGTTCTGTGTCGGAATATTCGTTATTTATAAAGTAACCTACTCTAACGAATTCCTGTCCCCGATAGGAACATGTCAGAAGCACCACAGTGACCCCAAGTGCATCATTTTCCGGGATTCGTGTGACGTCAGGTGGCGGTGCTTGAAAAACAAACATGTGACGTCCTTCTGGAATTGGTCCGACGTAAATTGTGTCCAAAACCTGGTCATGCTCCTCAGTTTCCGCTGAACCAACGTATATCATCTTCCATTCTAAGTCTTCCTTCAGTTCTTCAATACATTCGAAGGTTAGTTCAAATTGGAATGGGTTTAGAAACGGACTCGGGTTGTCCAATACAACAACATTGGTTATGTGAACTTTAGCCATGATTTTATGTTTTAGTCGTTATTTCACTTCACACAGACGCCTAGCGCGCGTTTTAAATTAATTTCAGCGGTAATCACTGCAAATTATTACGGAATTTAGCCGTTTTTGTAACGACAGAAAATTCTGTGGGTCGGCGAAAAAATGACAATTATTTTGGCGGTTGAAATGATCACGTGATCAAAATATGTATAGTCTGCAGCGCCGCGGTGGAAATGACACGTACTAAAATTAAAAAGTTGGGATATTTTGACAGCGACAGTGATAATCGAAAATTAGTTTTATTTTGATATGTTTTGCAATCCCCAGAGTTTGTAGTAAGCAGATGAAATGAATTGCATCCAACCGTTTCTAAAAAAATAATATTTACTCACATTTATCGTAGTTATCCAATTTGTTCTCCACAATATTTATCCACAAGAAATGTCAAATTATTTTCATAGACAATGAATTTAATGTTGCCATTTTATTAATCAGATTTGCATTTTGGAGGTTTTGTAAGCTGCTGCTAGGCTGGTGTAGTTCACTGACCTTAGATTTTGTCTATGAATTCCCATGTCAAAAAAATGAAACACATCGTTAAAATTAGCGATGCGATTTACGGCTTAATGCTCAGACTAATACTGAGGCTTAATGAAAAGAAAAGAGAGATAATTATATCTCATTAAATCAAAGAGCCGTATCATTCTTTTAGCTCTATAGCTCATTAAGCTCTCATTGAATCATGAGTCAATCAGCTATTCAGTGAGCGAGAGATATACTTATAAATACAACATGTGAGCCGATCAGCGAGCTAGATATGTAAATATTCTATAGCATTTTCTACTTTGTCTTTTCAAAAATAAAGATAGATTTACAATTACAATGAACATTCATAGAGCCAATTGAGCCGGAGAACTAGTCTCTCAGTGAGTGAGCGAGTGAGTCAGTGAGAGCTAGATTGGAATCAAAGAGCTAGCCCATTTTTATTTCTCATTCGCGAGTTTTGAAGTAGAAAAATACAATGGTACCGTTACGGACTTACGGTACATACATGTGCCCATTGCACCCCCGTAGTTTCTTGTAATTTAAACATGAAGAGTATGCATACTTCAATACTTGACCAAGGACCTTTCAACCAAGACTTGGCGAGAGCTTTGGGCCATGTGTCTGTTCCTACTTCCTAGGCTAGCACTATATATATTTGAACAATGGCAATAGTGACCAATAATGTCATAAATTATAAATATGGCGTCTTTACTTTGTGTTCATTGTGCGTGTTTTCTGTCATAATAAATTATAGTCCAGTAGTATTATAACAAGTACTATTTATTTCGCAACAACATAATAAATGCTTCCATGGCAGCTAAAGTTAAGTAGCATGAAGGTCAAACGTTAAAATTCAACTTTAAACCGAAGAGAAAGGTGCAACCTGCAAAATTTAAAACAGTTCGTAAAAAGGTAATAATTTTTTGCGCTCTCTTTCGCGTTATTACACATGATTGTTATTTAACGACTGCATCACAAACTCATCCACGTATTACATGTGTAGATTTCCTATTTTTTCTAGTGCATTCTGTAGAAATCGAAAGTTATCGCGTCAAACCTTTTACGATATTCTTTCCGATCCTTATTTAACTTTGTAAGGATGTTCTCGCATAGTTTTGTATTGAGTCACTTGTTGTGTTGTCCCGTTTGTCCTCTTAATTAATTCGAGCGTCAATTGTTGATCGTAACCTCAGATAAGTAACAACGCAGCAGTTCATCCCAATTACTTAAGTTTTATGAGTAATTATGACATTCCTACATCAATTCAATTTACAGTGTATTGATAAAAATGTTTTTAGTTAATCGATAAAACATTATTATAACCAACTTAGATTGTTTTTACTAGCCAGGTAGCATATCTAGGCCATAACTAGATTTATTTGTTCAACTATCTTAAACTCTAAATAAGTAAAAAATTATTGAGCATTATTATGTACACCTGCAACAGCCCAATATCTTTTTAAATGACTCTTGTCCATCCAATGGTTGTCTGTAAGAAATTGCATGAGCGATAAGACCGCCAATTGTACTTAATTATGTAACTTTGTTTTTGTTTTTATTTTCTTTTTTGTGTACAATAAAGAATAATCTATCTATCTATCTACTATACAAAGAACTCCCAATAAGGAGTTATTGTTCAAACACAAGTTTCATATTAAAGGATCAAACTAAGCAAATCTGAGTGATGAATTATTGAAACGCATGCACGCACAGTGTTGCTGTTCCACCGCAGCGCAGTTTATCAGTAAAAGTTTGCACAATGTACCTGTTTTCTTAAAATAAAAAAACTGTTTCCAGCAACTGAATGACAGCTAAAACAAAATGGCATCTAGCAGAGACGAAGGTCCCGTTTACTACAGGGAGATACAGAAGAATGCATATCTTAAAAGAATACCAAACGAAGTGAGTGGCAGCAAACTTAGACCATTGGGGAGTAAGGTATGTTGAATTTTTTAAAGTCTACTAATTTCTAAGGCTTACGTGCATATCAACCATCTATATTCTGGGTGAAAGGGACATCAACGCACAACTGCTTACCATGAATTCCGTATGTAATTTCAGTGTGTGAAAAGTGTACTTTTATAGGAAAAAGGAGTGTTTTTTAATAACTGACAAAAATATTTTCAAGGGTCCAGAATCACATACTGAATTCATGGTAAGCGGTTGTGTGTCGATTTTCCTTCCACCTTGTATAAATCTTGTGTTAAGGTGTTTGTGGGTGAACTCTTCCGAAACAGCTTGACTGATTTTAATGTGTTTTTTATATGGTAGTTATGAGACTAGGTTGTAAAGTCGTCGTATTTTTAACCCTCCTACCCCCACCACCCATTCTTTAATTGCGATCTTAAAATGGCAGAACAACATTTGCCAGGTCTTCTAGTCTATAATAGAATTGTAATAGGCAGATGTCTGTACAATAATATAGATAATATTATAGGGATTGTGTGAAGTCAGCTATGATGGAAAAGGGATTGAATGATAAGATGAGGACTAACAGGGATGAATGGAAGAAAAGGACAGGCTGCGCCGACCACAAATAAATTGGGAAAATGGCAGGAAGATGATGAGATAATATATATATATAACTAGATTTCCGCCCGCAGCTTCGCTCGCGTGGACAACAGGATTGTGACTGTTATTTTTTTTCTATTTCCGACGGGATATTGTAAATTATCTAAAATTAAGACCAAATAATTTGCTCCGCTATATTATTTTATTGAAATATAAAAATAATATGTAATTTTTTTATTAATTTATTCATGTCCTTTTAGCTAGAGCGATGGTTATTCTGGACGCCTCGTAGGGTCGATTTCAATGAGGAGGTACAAATACCGGAAGACCACTTTACTCTCAAGAATTAAAATTGCACTTCTTTGTATACCACATTGGTTTTTCTGTCTGGTATCAAAGTGATCAGACTGCTTTTAATACAGTAACAGGGCAAGGTAGAGTTTCCCGTGTGAGAAGCCGTTCTTCCCTTAAATCTATGCCTGCTACCCTTAATGACTGAAATTTTATTTATAGCATTACAAAGCATCTTCTTAAAAACATAGGCATCAATTCACACATTCGAGGTATGAAAACTGAATCCCCCCGAGCACATCCAATAATCACAGTGACCTTTTTAATATTTTTGTGCACTGCTGATACTCTCAGTCTAGTCCCGTTACATAGCTTAAGTGCCAATCAATAGACTTCGTTTGTATATTAGAAAAATCAGGATATACTCTAAGATCTGTCATAGTCACCTGTCACTACTGTATTCAGGAAAGATGATAAACATATTTACAATCTCCATTTACTATTTTAAGTAATAGCTCAGAAAACTCTCCAGCATACGCATTTCTCTCGTATTTCTTTTTAAAGATAATCATTATGTTGGGTCATAGGTATGACGATGTCAAGGAAGCTTTGACTTCGTCTGCTCGGGTTCCTCTAGGTACAACAGAATCTGACGAAATTCCCGTGCCAGCAGTACAGTAACTCCACCCATCACTCTATTGCTGCCTCTAACATTTTTTTCTAAGAAGGGTTCTATGGTGTGCCTATCAATCTCAATTCCACTTTTGTGTGCCGTAGAAAGCATTTTATATGTTTATCAACCAACGTTTCTTGAATAAAATCACTTTGAGTTTTCAAACATGACATGACATGTGTCAAAATAAAAAGTAAATTAAATCAAAAGCACTAAGGAGTATTGATATCAAAATCGAAGCAAATCATCCCGAAAATAACTTTCCCCCCTTTTTTAAGTCCGTTAGGGGATGAATTTCAATAAAATACGAAACACGACTTCCATCAATTCTGTTAAAGAACGTTTACGCAAAATTTGAAGCAGATTGGACCAAGGAATCACGTTGTCCCATACAAACTTTTCCCCCCTTTTTCACCCCCTTAGGGGTATAATTTCGGAAAATCCTTTCTTATCGGATGCCTACGTCATACAAAGAATACACTGTCCAAGTTTCAGGTCTCTGCGATCAGCAGTTTAGGCTGTGCGTTGTTCCGTCAGTCAGTCAGTCATTCAGGACAAAGGATTTTATATGTATAGATAAATGTACATATTAAAATGGTGGATTTCTAAGATGCTCTAAGATGACTGTGTTTATAAAATAAAACCGCCCACGGCTTCGCCCGCGTGGTTTATTGGCTTTTCTATACTAAAATATGTATGTATTATACATATAAACCTTCCTCTTGAATCACTCGATCTATTAAAAAAAACCGCATCAAAATCTGTTGCGTAGTTTCAAAGATTTAAGCATACAAAGGGACATAGGGACAGAGAAAGCGACTTTGTTTTATACTATGTAGTGATAGTGATTAGTAGAAGGAAAATGTACATATTATTATATTTTCTTTGCTTTCTAACTACTGAGATTTTAATTTAAAATTGTGAAGTAATCTTGCATATCAATTCTCATTATGTTTTATGATTCTGATAGGTTAAGATGCAATTATTTTTACTTCGTACAATACTGTTTCGTACAAGAGAATTTAACATGACCTAAGGGAATATCTTGCTTATCTTGAATCACCATGCAACGTGTTGCTGAGCTCCCTAAGTATTGGTTGATGCTGTCAGTTAGGATAGATCATAACAAAGCTCTCCATAGCTCTTCATCATAAGACCAGCTCAGATATTGCCTTACACTATAAAACTTGCATATCTGGTAATACTAATACTGTCTGGACTTTAAAATGACCATGATTCTCTGAGTTTAAAATGACCATGATTCTCTGAGTTTAAAATGACCATGATTCTCTGAGTTTAAAATGACCATGATTCTCTGAGTTTGTTTCGGTGTTTCTTATCAGAGGTTGTCACTTAGGAAATTCTGACGTCATCGAGTTAAAAAAATATGTACTACTAGCTTTCCGCCCGCAGCTTCGTCCGCGTGGACAGCACGATTTTGACTGTTTAGTTTTTCCAATTCTGGCGGGTAATTACAAATTATCTTTACATATCTTTCCGTCCGCTTGTTTGCTCGGGTAGACCACAAATTTTGCCCAACTTTATTATTTACCTAAATATAAACGCAGCTTATATCCTTTCCCAAGGTCTAGTCTATTATTGTACCAAATTTCGTAAAAATCCAAACGGACTTTCATCCCTATTTCAACCCCACACAGTTTGAAATTTCGAAAACCCCATATCAAATATTTATTTATTTCTTATCAAGTGCCTAAACACAAAAGTTCAGCGTTTATCTTCAACAATGACAAACTCCCATACAATATTTCATCCCTTATTACAACCCCTTTTTTACAACAAAACGTAGCTTATATCCTTTCCAAGGTCTAATTTATTTTTGTACCAAATTTCATCAAAATCTGTTGGTCGAGGTTGGGTTTCAAAGCGTGACTTTGTTTGGACTTCCATATGAACTTTCATCCCCTATTTCATCCCCACACAGGTTGAAATTTCAAAAACGCTAGAACAAATCAATCAATCAATCAATCAATCAAATGTTTTTATTTCAAATAAGCTTTTACAAGCGTTTATGAAACGTTATTGACTCTAGTTGCACGGTTCCAAAAAGTTGATCCTATGGAGAAGAATCCGGCAAGAAACTCCATGGACACTCTTTTAAAATAAATATTTTACATCATTCACATATGTATTGGTATACAGGTACATTATGGCGATAACAGAATGTGAAGACATTGGAGGTTTATGTCATAATGTCAAATATTTATTTATTGGAAAAGAAAAATACGACATAGCAGTATAAAGCGGTCATAGCGTCTGGTGTACTTAACCAGAAGACGCAGGTTCGAATCCTGCCCGCGGTCGTATTTTTCCTTCACTAAAATAATTTAATAATCTTTGCATGGAAAATGCCAAAAAATACAAAAAGATATTTATTTCTTATCGAGTGCCTGAATTCAAAGTTTCATCGTTTTATCTTTAACAATGAAAAACTCCTATACAATTTTTCATCCCTTATTTCAACCCCTTATTTACAACAAAACGTAGCTTATATCAATTCCCAAGGTCTAGTCTATTTTTGTTCCAAATTTCATCGAAATCGGTTCCGGGGTTAAACTTGAAAGCGTTACTTCGTTTGGACTTCTAAACGAAATTTTAAAAACGGTAGTACAAATATTTATTTAGTTCTTATCAAGTGCCTTAATATAAAGTTTCATGGTTTAATCTTAAAAATGACGAACTCTTATACCAAATTTCGTCAAAATCTAAACGGACTTTCACCCCTATTTCAACCCCTTAAAAATATTTTTTGCAATAAAAGGTAGCCTATGTCCTTTCTCAAGCTTTAGTCTATCCCAGTACCAAATTTCATCAAAATCGTTTGAGTGGTTTAGGCGTGAAAGCGTAACAGACAGACAGACAGAGTTACTTTCACATTTATAATATTAAGTAGGGATTTCTGTAAAACATTGACTTGTAATAGTGTCTTTGGCCATCGACGTCGCTTTGTCAGAAAGCGCCGGCGGCGATTACGATGCGTCGATTGATAGTATAATGATAAAACAAGGCGGGAATGTTGCAACCCGCTATTT